>JAAEAF010004571.1:0-19458 GCA_011037195.1 Triatoma infestans | reverse complement strand
AAAAAATCTGGTGTGAAACACTCACACAACTTTCTCTTACTCTAGTACTCAAAATTATAATTGACAAATTTTATAGTTAGTGTACCAAATTAAATGAAATTCGTCGAAAACTGTTCAGTAAAGCGCACTTCCGGTTTACTAATTTTCTTGAAACTTGGAATTTTGGCCATCTATTTATTTCTAATTAATTTTGTTTGGATGATAGAATTGTATAATCAACTATGATAGCACTTTAGAGAAAAACATAACCCTCTCCTCCCCTAAAAGTGCCCTTAAAAGAATTTTCCCAAAGAAATGTTTTAAATAAAAGATGTAGATCTTTGCATGGTTAATTTATATATGAAGTTTCAAAAAAATCGTCGAAGCCATTTTTGAGAAAATTGCGAAAAAGAGAATAAATCATTTAATAAAGTGGTAAAGTAAACGCACTTCCGGTTATCCAATTTTTTCAAACTCGGAATTTCAACAACATATTTAATTCTAATTAACATTATTTAGATGACAGAATTGTCTAATAAACTGAAATTGCACTTTAGAGGACAACCTACCCCCACCCCTCCCCAAAAAGTGCCCTTATATGCATTTTCCCAGAGAAATGTTTCAAATAAGAATTGTAGATCTTTCCATGTGAAGTTGATATACAAAGTTTAAAGAAAATCGTCCGAGCCATTTTTGAGAAAATTTCAAAAAAGTGAAAAAAAACACTTAGTAAAGTGGCACTTCCGGTTGAGGAATTTTGACAGATAACGTACCGTCAGATCACATAGTGATACCGAAACGGAATATCAAGTTTGAACTTTCTGCGATTTTTCATTTATGAGCTACGCTGTTCACATACATACATACATACACACATACAGACACACACACAGACCATTTGCTAAAAACCACTTTTTTGGACTCAGGGGACCTCAAAACGGATATTTCCGGTGAAAACTCGATATCGAAAATTTGACACGATTACAATACTTCCTCTTACTTAGGAGTAAGAGAAAGTAAAAAATAACCCCACGTCAATAATTTCAACTCGTATTTATACGCTCAGATCACTTGTCTTAATATATTCGCTTTTTCTACAATCACTTTTCTAAAAGATATTAATTGAAAATTTATTTACATTATAACGGCATATCCCCGCAGAATTGTAAATCTTCTTGATATCTCTGGCTTTCTCTCATTTGTTCTATCTCTATAACTCCACACATACCTATCAATCTCTCTTTTCTTATATACTATATCCATTCTTTTATCACACACTCTACACTTTCTTTTTGATATATATTTTACCCGCTTTCATATACCAATCAATTGCACCACGCCTTTTTAAACCGTAAAATGTGTAGTAATGATGGTTTCGATGTCCGCCATTATTTTACGCATGTGCACAATTAAAGAACGGTATTCCGATTCGATGCCTATTGTAATTTTTTTTTTTTTTAAATTCACAACAGTTTCTAAACTTGAATATACATAAACAAAAATTAATATTTGCAAAGATATAGTTTATATACTATATTTAATTCTTTTTTGTATATTTCACATTAGCTATATTCATATAACTAATTTGTAATTCATATAAGCTATATTTCTTGGCGATATATTTATATTTTTATTTAACAATCACTGGTCAAAAAATACATAATATACGTGTATATATATATATATAAATTTTGTAAAAATTATTTGAAACTTTCTAATAATTTTATTATTCAAACCCATAATAATAATAATAATAAAAGAAAAAAAATTATATACCTTCAATGGAATAGCTGTCTGTGATGGCATATCATAAGTCAAATTAGTTCCCTACTATCACAAATCGAATTAGTCCGCAAGGTCGTATAAAGGAAATGAAGCCAACAAGGGTTGGGGATGAAGCACCGTCCTACTTCCGCTACCACAGGGGTCTAAATTGACGGAAAAAGGTACAGTGGAGGACCCATTCTTTCACCTTCTTCAAGAGCGAAGAAACCTTGCATGCGATCAGCCAACGACAAAGATCCAGTCTGCACATCAGCCGCTCTATATCTCTCAGTCTCTCATTGTGTTTTTCTCCCTGTCTCTAAATCTCTTAAGTCAAGTCCTTAGAATGATAAGTGTACATATATAATTATAGTGGTAGTAATAGTATTTAGTTATTAATTTTAAACCCCTGAAACTCCCACTACATGTCTATAATTCATAGACCCTACAAACACATGTGGGCGGCGGCCATTATTGGACTTTGAAACTTACTCGTATAGTTGATTTTTAGATTTTTTAAGTTTTGAAATTTTACTTTTTGAAATATATGAATGATGATTTGTGTTTCTTATTTAAGTGAATAGTGTATTGTGATATATTGTGTAAAAAATTGCATCATTTCCATACGGGTAACTATATAAAAGGTAAGCAGGGTGTCTTTATTCCCAAACTTTGGCCGAAATAAATAATAAAAACCGATTAAAAATGGAATTTACAACAATTATACTTTAAAAAAAAAAGGTTGATAGACTGAAGTTTTCATTTATATTTTTGTTAAAAAATTTTGCAATAAATTCTAATTTTCAGAGACATTTTCCGTGGTAGCCTGCTTCATTTTGTGGTCATCGACCGGTTTCGGGCGTTCGCCCATCTTCAGGATGCGTTTTTCCGACAATATGACAACACAGACTCGTTTAGAGTAACTTAGTGTGAGTTAGAGTGAGTTAGTGTGAAGCTAAGTTACTCTAAACGAGTCTGTGTTGTCACACTGTCTAAAAAACGCATCCTGAAGATGGGCGAACGCCCGAAACCGGTCGATGACCACAAAATGAAGCAGGCTACCACGGAAAATGTCTCTGATGCTTTCCAGCTCTGCGGAACCAACCACCACAACAAATTCTAATTTTAGTGGTTATCGTGAAAACGTTATGGATAAATTTTAAATGAAGATAATAGGGCTCAGTGGTAGCGTGTGGCCTACAACACGAAGGTCCCGGATTCGAGTCGAGTAGTGCTGTCCTTAGATTTACTCTTCCTAGGCATCTCTTACAGCTCACTATCCATCCGGTGATGGACAGTGTTGTCTATAGCTACAGAACACTGCTTGGTCAGTGCACTGAGAAGGCTCCGGGGGGGGGGGGGGAACAATACATCTTTCACGTCGCGTACAATAATCTACAAAGGCTCAGTTTACAAAACATAGTGTGTTTAAGCGTAAAATCAGGAAGCTTGATTTTAAAATGCATTAGATTTATGAAAGCATATAATGATTGGCATAATTAAAATTAAGGTTGGTGAAGAAAGAATTTATGTTTGTGGAAGCGATCTATCATTATGAATAAAATGAAGAATGTTGTAAGATACTGTGGAAAATTAAGTCTCCCCACCCCCCCCGGTTGAAGAGCAGTACTCTGGTTTATCGCACGTATCCATTCATACGTTTTATCCTCACCCATCTATAATCTCGTGTACTCATTCGAGAAACCATAAGGACGCTGGAAAGAATCTCCTTCCGATTTTGTTTGTTTTTTTAGGAAGAAAACAAACACATAAAAATGAAACAGCAAAAGATGGAGACCACTTATATTAAAAAAAAATCAAAAAAAGGCGCCCAAAAAAAAACGTATATTTCTGGGGAGAATTCAATTTCAAAACTTCACACGATTGCAAAACATTTTTGTATTTAAAGAGAGGTAAAGATAAAAATAAAAAAAAGAAAAAAAATTATACAGTTAAGTTCACTTTTGGGTGCAACAGTGGTCCAACAAGTTTCTATTTGTACTTATAATTTACATTGCTTTCACAGACACCACTTTATTTAGTTAGCTGGCTAAATATTTGACTTTCTTTTTAGTAGTTAACAGAAAAAAAAGAAAAAGAAGTGCAATATAATGAACTTATTCAGGTTATTATTTTTCAGTTAATTTGATTTTAATGACTCACATAATAGTTAAAACAATAAAAAGTAATTATATAATTTCAAAATATTCTGTAATTTGAATTTAATGTATAAGGTATGGTATTTCCATGAGAAGTATTTGTATGATTGTCATTTTTAAGAAAACAAATTATTAGAATTTTCTCAGAACTATATTAAAAAAAAAAAAAAAAAAAATGACATTGCCATTGAGAAAATTCTACGGATTAAATATTTTTATTTTTTTGTTAATTTGCAACTGTATTATATACGAGTACATTAAGCAAAAGTGTTACACAGTAAAAAATCTGGTGTGAAACACTCGCACAACTTTCTCTTACTCCAGTTCTCAAAATTATAATTGACAAATTTTATAGTTTGTGTACCAAATTTAATGAAATTTGTCGAAAACTGAAAAAAACTATTCAGTAAAAGCGCACTTCCGGTTTACTGATTTTCTTCACACCCGGAATTTTGGCCAACTATTTATTTCTAATTAATTTCATTTGGATGATAGAGTTGTATAATCAAGTATGATACCATTTTAGAGGAAGCTGTAAACCTACCCCTCTCCTAAAAGTGCCCTTAAATGAATTTTCCCAGAGAAATGTTTTATATAAAAGTTGTAGATCTTTAAATGTTTAGTTTATATGTGTAGTTTCAAGAAAATCGTCGGGGCCATTTTGAGAAAATTGCGAAAAAGTGAAAAAATCATATTTAGTAAAGTGTTAAAACAAAAGCACTTCCGGTTTTCCGATTTTTCTCAAACTCGGAATTTCAACTAGAGATTTAATTCTAATTAACATTATTTAAATGACCGAATTGTCTAATAACCTGAAATAGCACTTTAGAGGGTAACCTAACCCCACCCCTCCCCCAGAAGAGCCCTTAAATCAATTTTCCCAGAGAAATGTTTCAAATAAAAGTTGTAGCTCCTTGTATATGTAGTTGATGTATCAAGTTTAAAGAAAATCCTTGGAGCCATTTTTGAGAAAAACGCAAAAAAGTAAAAAAGTTAACTAGTAAAGTGGTACTTCCGGTTGAGGAATTTTGACAGATAACGCACAGTCAGATCGCACAGGGGATATCCTAAACGGAAATATTTAAAGTTTCATGTTTTCAACGGTTTTTTCGTTTTGAGCTTGCTGTTCACATATACTATATATATATACACACAAACACTAGACAATTTGCATAAAAAACCACTTTTTTGGGTCAGGGGACCTCAAAAGGGATATTTCCGGTGAAAACTCGATATCGAAAATTTGACACGATTACAATACTTCCTCTTACTAGGAGTAAGAGAAAGCAAAAAGAAGAAGTAATTGAAATATCGAGCATAGCTCAGTGTCACAACCAGAATACGTGGTGAAAGACACCAGCTAGCGCTGATACTTTCTACACTCTATTGAGAGTTATCAGCAATTAAATCGCGTGGCTAGCGTCTTTTTAGGCGACGTGATGGGTTATCGGGATGAGTGCTTGTGGATAAGGATTGTGCAATGGGATTTGGGTGTGCGGAGAGTCTATCGTGGAATCTTAGGAAACGGGTCTGGATTAATTCATTTACATATAGGATATTTAGATCACGGTGTAGGATGCTGTTAGAAACGCTAGAAAGGAGCATTAACAATACGACGAAGGACTTTGGATTGAAATGATTGTATGAGCTGGATATTGGATGGTTTAGTGGAGCCCCACAGTTCTGCTCCATATGACCAGATAGGTCTTGATAGAGTTTTGTAGAGTGTTAGTTTGTTTTGAGTACTCATAGTAGATTTAGGTCTAAGAAGTCTTCCCAGTAAATCCATAACGTCTGATTAAATTAAATAAAGTTCAATATCTCGATCTTTAACTTCAAATTTTTAGACTAAGTTGCATCTTTATCAATTTCCAACAATATTCTGTTAGTGATAAGAAAAATGAAGTTTAAAAGTTCCATTCTATCTAAAATACTTGGAAAAAGTAGAAGAACGATGAAATCAATTATTTCAATGAGCACATGATTAATAATCGAAGATTTTTGATATTTGAATGCCAGATATTCATGATCGGTTAGGAATCTCAATTTTTACCTGAGTACTGTATGAACGTGAGGAATGAAGATTGTAGCTTTCGGATAGTTCTAAGACAAGAGTATGATGTAGGATAGACATTTTTTGTGGGGATGGTAACTGCATCAGTATATAGTAGAAATCTTTGTATTTTAGACCGAAATTTTTCCATTTCAAAGGGAAAGGATGTCGTAAAGTATTGTAGTTCTAGGCGCACCCATAATACCCCATGGTCACATTATCAGGATGTAATAGGATCCGAAGAGCAGAGAGAAACACAAAATTTACCAGTTAACAACCAGTCTACTAGCTTTCTCATCTTTATATATCTGCCTAACTTCTATTATATTTGTAAAGTCCTTGCAGTTTGTGTTTTTTTTATCATTATACAGCGTTCAGCATTTATGCTAGTTTATTCCATCTTAAAATACATTCTTTCTAAATTTTCTCTTTCCTTCTCACATCTATTATTTGTGGAATAGCGATTGCAACATTAAAAATAATAATAGAACGCGCACTAATTTAAGCCTCAGCCAACCTACCGTCAGTGTACACAAAGTAGGCCATATATAAAAAGGCAAAATAACTATATTAATAACAGTAATAATAGTAACAATAATAATAATAATAATAATAATAACATAATAATAATAATAACTTAATCATAATAATAATAATAATAATATACTCATATAAAATACTAATAATAATGATAATATAATAATAATAATAATACTAATAATAAAATAATAATAATAAAATCAATCTAATCCAATCATAAGTAATAATAATAATAATATAATAATAATAATTAATAATAATAATAATAATATCATAAGGACTAATAAGATAATATAATAATAATAATAATATAATATAATAATAATAATAATAATAACAGTAATAATAATAATGGTGCGAGGAACATCCAGTACTCCACCCACTTTTATAATTTATTAGGCTGTGTGATCGTCGTTAGAATGGATGTATTTATAGGGATGAATGTATTTATTGGTATGCTAGTATTCATTGTATATACTCAAGACTGTATACATCTCTTAACACTGGTATATTGTCTATTGGTGAGTATACACGGAAATAATGAAAATATCCCATGCACAGACGCATGCTTATAACATCACTAATTCTAAAGATATGTATAGCGAAGAATATGGCCAAAGACCCTAGCAGTCAACGCCATAAAACATAAAAAAATAAATAATAAAATAAAATTATAATAGTAGTAATAATAAATTCAAAATTAATGATAGCAGTATTTCAAATCGCTGGTGTGCACCAGCATGCCAAATATGCAAAAAGCAAGAGATATATAAAGATGAGAAAGATAGTAGGAGGTTGCTGAGTGGTTGTTGCAAACATAAACTGTTGTAAAGTCCTAAAGTCTGTTCCCTTGTGGAGCTAACTCGGCTGTATATGCACAGTCTCCCACTCTAGTCTGGTCTAAGAAGCGATGAGTAACTGATTGTCACTTTTGTGTTTCTCTCTGCTCTTCGGATCCTATTACACGGGATATAGTGGCAGTGAAGGGAAAGTGGAGGCCGATGAGTTGGCGGAAGAGAAGTCCTGAGGCCCTTCTGAGGTCTAACCTTTTTACGGCTTGTTGCATTAAACCATTAAGGGATGGCTCCCTAAAAACTAGAAAAAAAGCACACACCCTCTTCTGGCGGAGCGTTGCGTGGAACAGAGAAAATATTCTTGAAGCGGGCACGAAGCTTTCGCTCAATACCTTAGCACGTCGAAAACAATGGCTTTCAAATTCCGCAAAGATATGTATGTCCTAAAGATAAGAGACACCCTATAACATCAATTCGCTTCCGTTTTATCCTTCTCTATTGCATATTTTCGTTTTCTGAGACGCACGCCTTCACCCTAGCCATAGAGATGGGTTTCCACTATTACACGAGAATGAGCTCCTGCGTATGTAATCAAATTCATTGCTTTATGGGGCTAGGATTAAGTAAGTAGAGAATCAAGCGTGACTTGACTCTCGGCCCTAAATCATTTACTTTGGCAAGATTTAGACAAAATTGCAATTCATTTAAAACCACACGAAGCTTCCAACTTTATAAAATACTGAAAAAACTTGAATTATCTAAAAACAGCTGCCTTTGTTTTAATGCTACTGAACTCCAAATCCAAAACAAAACGTCCAGTTTAAATGTGACAAAGTTGCTGGACCCAATTTTTTTCACAAAACTAATTAAAACAATTAATACTGTGATTAATAGACACAATTAAAATATTTATTTAATAAAGGAGATAACTCTAGCATCTTTTAAAAGGAAAACTGTTATATGTGAAATCTGAAGTTAAGTATAACTATCTGGTTGACTAAACCAAATGATGAAGGAAACTCTGTGACGCCTTGGTGACAATAGCCGGATAAAATTACATGAGAGTCCACTTTCTTCATTTATCTCCTTTTAGTTCGTCAAGGTGGCCACAACTACCTTTTAATTTAGATAACAAAAAAAACCTAGCTATCACCTAGTTTTGCCATTTAATTTTATTATTATACGACTCACTTTCCTTTATTACTAGTTCTACTTTTTAATGGATAAACAGAATTTCTAATTTACTCTTTAACAGTATTTAGATTCGCTTAGAAATACAACTTAATACAAATCCATATCATAGACTTTATTTTTTTGTTTTTTCCTTGTGTGCTCGCAGATTAGCCAATAGAAAATTTTAAAATCTCTAATCTTTTATAATAATGATAACTAAATATTTTTACGTATTTTCCAATTCAACCAATGTTACTTTTAAAAATTACGTCCTTTTGTAAGGAGTTCCATAAGAATAATATAATTCACCATGCTATAAACTATAATTTAGATAATGTTTTCAATAAACTCTTTAAAAATATAGTTATTTCTAAAAACAAATAAAACAATAATAATAATTATGTTTAATAATAATAATAATAATAATATATAAACAGGAAAAGGTATAACAATTTTTTGTTTTGGCATTACAGAAAATGTTATGCGAGGCCGAAGCTGAACTGTCACAAATACAGCTTCATGGGTAGGTACTTCAAACAACTTGTGTCAAGTGGTTAACTAGATGGCTTACCTGGGGCAAATGTTTCTTGAAACTGGCATAACAATATGGCTAAGATAATGTACCTGGCCATTTTGTAAAAAGGTATGGAATGGCGTATCGTAATATTTACAGAATATGGATATTCACATATTTTTCTGTAAATTAACAAAGTAAAACAAAAAAATATACCGGGATATTCAGGCAATTGTAGACAGAAGGTTCAGCACACAAAAGCCTGTCGTACTGGTGTTGCACTGTGTGAAGAAAACTGCTGAAATTGTTGACATCACAGTACCTTTTTTTTTTTTTCTTTTTTTTTAACCCACTAGAGGGCAGTACTGAGCTCGCGTTCATCCCTGCCCATACACAGTACAATCAACATATAATTCTGCCAAATCCATAGACGTATGGACTACAGCGTAAAAGATCCAATATACAATATTTAATTTTCCTAAATTATTTACAATACTCAAAACACGCCAGTTCCCCTGTACCTACTCGATATTCCAGCAGAGCCTCAATTAACTAACCTATTAAACTAATAGTATTATACGAGTATACTAATCCTAAACCCTAACCTTTCCCGCATTCATATGACATGCACAACAATAAATAAATACAATCAACCCACGTAACACTCCGCCTACTCTACCCAACTATTGTTAATCCTTCTAGATAATGCCGCGGACGCAAATTCACTGTAAGCTTCATAAGCAAACTTGTTTTTCCAATAACAGACCAAGATTTTTCACTGTTTAGGCCCACATAAAATCCAATCTTGCCCTAAATTACACTCTTAAGTCTTCCATCGTAGTACCTACCATTGAATGAAAATCTGCAGAAGTTGCGTGCTCATAAGATAGAAAATTATAAATATCTCGCATATAATGTTGAAAGAGATGTATTCTTTAGCCAACAGTCGTTGGTATGAAGAATTTGGTATTGTTTGAAACCATCATGGCAGAATATAGTAGTCAATTCTGCTAGATAAGGCACGGATAGTCCGCAGATTTTTGCAGTATGCTTAATAAGAATTATTCATAGATGAAAATTCCAAAAAATAAATAAATAAAATAAAACTAATTTTGGGATTCCCTAAATACGAAAAACATCTGGTGGAAATAATACGGTCTCTGATGCTTTCCAGCTCTGCGGAACCAACCACCACAACAACGTCTCTTAATTCAATTAATAGAATTTCATGTAAAAACCGGTAGAGCGCACCAAAAACACTGAACCAATTTAACATTTCACATTTAACGCCGCAAGTTCCTCACTACTATTCAAATTGTTCCAAATAAAAGTGATACGTTTCTATCTATACAGCAAGCATTCCTAGTTTAAAGAAAATCGTTGCACGTATTTTTGTAAAGTAATACTTCCGGTTAATCGATTTTCTTCAAATTTGGAATTCTATCAATGCATGTGTATGAATATTATCAACGTGGTAAAAAAACCTATATTATACTAAAGTGGTACTTTAGAGGAAAGCATAACGCTACTGTTCCCCCAGAACCCCCTAAAAATCATTTTTCCCGGGCAAAATGTTCCAAAAAAAAAAGTGATAGATATTTTTGTGTGAATAAAATAAAAAATCTTCATTAATGTCACACTTTGGTTGATGGATTTTCCCCCCAGGCAAATTATAAAATATCCTTTTTATTTCATACTTGGGCTAGGTATTCTATACATTGCCTAGGCATTCTATAGAATGTCTACGTCGTCTTAGGCAAAGTATGGAAAGATTTAAAAACTGTATCTATTAATGGCCATATATAATTATGGCCTAGTTATTGCTGCTAAATTTTACCGAAGGAATGCTACTATTTGTGGTCTTTTGCAATGATATTAGTAATAGATAACACATTATATTTTGTTGGGGTTCGTTACGACCGCTATATTCAATGTTATAAATTGGATGTTGAGGTTCGTTCATACAAAAAGAACTTTTTTTAAATTTCTACCGACGTTACGGCACATTTATTGCCTTCTTCAGGGTCTGTACAAAGGTTTTAATACTAATCAATAAAAAATAGAAACAACATAAAATATGAACTTAAAATAAATATTTTCCAAATAAAATTTTTTTAAAATAAACTATATAAATAAACTAAATAAAAAGTATGATATATATATATAGCACATTTAAATTTATTTTAAACTTTGCTGTAGAACAGATCAATATTAGACAAAATCACAACTACTAAAACTTTGACAATATGTGGCATATATAAGAGTAAAATATGGAAACAACTTAGGAAATGTACTTACAAAAATTTTCAGTTAGAATTACAGTAGTGATTACTCTAGTTTAACCTGTAATTCTAACTGAAAATTTTTGTAAGTACATTTCCTAAGTTATTTCCATATTTTACTCTTATATATGCCACATATTGTCAAAGTTTTAATAGTTCTGATTTCGTCTAATATTGATCTGTTCTACAGCAATAGTTTAAAATAAATTTAAATGTGCTATATATATCATACTTTTTATTTAGTTTATTTTAACAAATTTCTATTTTGAAAATATTTATTTTAAGTTCATATTTTATGTTGTTTCTATTTTTTTTTTTACTTTCTCCTACTCCTAGTAAGAGGAAGTATTGTAATCAAATTTTCGATATCGAGTTTTCACCGGACATATCCGGTTTGAGGTCCCCTGAGTCCAAAAAAAGTGGGTTTTTAGCAAATGGTCTGTGTGTGTGTGTGTGTGTGTGTGTATGTCTGTATGTGAACAGTATAGCTCAAAAACGAAAAACCGTAGAAAGTTAAAACTTGATATTCCATTTAGGCATCACCGTGGGATCTGACACTACGTTATCTGTCAAAATTCCTCAACCGGAAGTACCACTTTACTCGTTAGATTTTTTACTTTTTTGCGATTTTCTCAAAAATGGCTCCGACGATTTTCTTTAAACTCCAAACATCAACCACACATACAAAGAGCTACAACTTTTATTTGAAACATTTCTCCGGGAAAATGCACTGAAGGGCACTTTTGAGGGAGGGGTGGGGTTAGGTTTTTATCTAAAGTGCTATTTCAGTTTATTAGACAATTCTGTCATCTAAATAATGTTAATTAGAATTAAATATGTTGTTGAAATTCCGAGTTTGAAAAAAATCGGATAACCGGAAGTGCGTTTACTTTATCATTTTACTAAATGATTTATTCACTTTTTCGCAATTTTCTCAAAAATGGCTCCGACGATTTATTGAAACTTCGCATATAAACTAAACATGCAAAGATCTACAACTTTTATCTAAAACATTTCTCTGGGAAAATTCTTTTAAGGGCACTTTTAGGGGAGGGGTGGTGTTAGATTTTCATTAAAGTGCTATCCTAGTTCATTATACAATTCTATCATCCAAACATAATTAGTTAGAAATAAATAGATGGCTGAAATTCCAAGTTTCAAGAAAATTAGTAAACCGGAAGTGCGCTTTTACTGAATAGTTTTTTCAGTTTTCGACGAATTTCATTAAATTGTGGTACACAAACTATAAAATTTGTCAATTATCATTTTGAGAACTGAGTAAGAGAAAGTTGTGTGAGTGTTTAACACCAGATTTTTTTTTTATTTGTATTAAAACCTTTATACAGACCCTGAAGAAGGCAATAAATTTGCCGAAACGTCGGTAGAAATTTAAAAAGACCGAATCTCAACATCCAATTTACAACATTATATTTTCTTTCAAGATCTATAAATTTTTTTATATAAATTATATTAATCAATGCAACTACTTGGTGTTCATAAAGCGGATTTAAGTTTTGTTAGTTTTTTTTCCGATAAGAATATAAGTTAAATTTGCTACATCATTTCCATTAATATAATTTTACATAAACCGGCTTATTTTTTTATCCACTTGCGTATGTGTTATTCTTCTCGACCCCAATTGTTCATTTAAAAAGATCCAAATTAAATAATGGAAACATGAATCTGGTTAGGATCTTATATATCCTCTTATAAACGGAATTCATTTACCTCAAATACGTTTAATAAAGTAATCCCTTTGGAGTACCAAAAGATTTGGTCACATTATTGCATATATATGCAATAATGTGACATAATAATGTGATATATATATATATCTTTCTATATATGTATTATATAGATATATAAGAAACTCCAAATATATATAAATAGAAACACAAAACTAAATTTCGAACATTTTACACGATCGCAATCCTAGTTACAGCAGAAATCTGCGAAGCCATTCATGGAACATGAATATTTATATCGCTTGTCCAAAACTGACCGAATTTACAACATATTATTAAAAAATGATCGATCTTATTAAATCAGATGCAATGGTCTTAATAAAAAGATATTGTAGATTTATAATACTTGCTAAGGATCATTCCAACTGAATTTGCTTTTGCAAATTTTTCGTTTTTGAGATATCGTCCACTGTTAGATAATTACGCACATGCGCAAAGTGAAAGAATCAAAAAAGAAAAAGGCAATTTCTAAAAATAATATCGAAACATTATTTCCGGTAAAATACTCAATTGAGACAATCTGCCAAGATCGCTATCCATCCTCGTACTGTTCTCAGAGAAATTAAACATAGATGCAAAATCCAACGGCTAGACAAAATATTATTATTAATTTGAATTTAAAACCTAAATTAATTTATTTATACGTATTTCCTGCAGAACAGAAAAGTAGAACTCTTCATATCAAACAAATTTTTATAGATGTAATAATGTATTATTGAACAAAGCGGCACTTTTATATGTCCTGTTGATACAAGCTGAGTGCAATAAAATGACCAATTTGTACGGATAAATTGACCGACACAAATTTCCAAAACGCTGCTTCCTTGCTACTTATTTCTTCGCTCTATCAGTTCTGTTATATCATTTTGGCCGTTGAGTACAATTCTTATTTTCTTTTTTTTTTTTTTAAAAAAAAAACGAATGTGAAATATAGGTCAACTAAAATTGATAAATTATTTAAAACCCCATTGTTATATAACTATTTTATTAGGACTGCTCTGTGTTTTATATGCAAATAAGTCAATGTAAATACGCAATGAGCAATTATTAATTTATGGTTAAATGTTTTTAATGTGTTGGAACCATTTTCAAGAAAATTGCAAACAAATTGAAAATTGAAAAACAAATTGAATCAACACAATATACAGTAACTTCGCATTTTCAGTTGATGAATATTGTTCAAAACCTTCTTGTCATATGCGATGATTGTATCTAAACGTCAAATCAAATATTAAGCCTCCCTGTGACTTTTAGTTTTTAAAATATTTTGTTCATATACACACGCCCGCACATATGTACGTATTATAGTCCGTCGCTAGAAACATTTTTTTCGGACGTACGGTATCTCAAAACTTGTATTTCCGGTAGTGAAAACTCAATTTCGAAAATTTGATACGATTGCAGTATCTAAAAGTAAGAGGAAAAAAAAAAAAAATCTGTTGTGAAACTTCCAATAGGATTAAGGCTATCAAGTTCGTTGACTTTAACTTTATATTTCTGACACGACCATATTTATTGATTGTACGCGGGAGGTTATATACATATATACAAAACATTGTAACCTCCCACATGCAATCAAAAAGTGTGGCGCGTGATAGAAACATAAAGTTGAAGTCAACTCTCTACACAAACTTTACAGCTTTACTCTGGCAAAATATTTCCTATAAAAAAGTTAGTTATTTTGTATAGAGGCATGTCCAGTAAGTAAGTGTAATGAGGCTCTCACGGCCGGAGGGATTTTGTTTTCGACATGTTGGCTACACTATCGTGTAGCCTGATTCCTCCCCTCCGCAACGAGACCGGTTCGAGGTCAGTACGTTGAGAACTGTCCACGCGACAATACGATTCGTGAAAAATGTCAATCCAATCTCCCGCCAAGTGTGAAATACGCGACGTCATCCGTTATCTTGTTTGTAAGGGAAAAACTCCAGTTGAGGTTTATAATGAGGTAAAAACTGCATATGGTGATAAAGCTATGAATCGTACGAGTGTGTTCAAGTGGTGTCGCGAGTTTAAAAACGGTCGTACGTCTGTGCATGATGATCAGAGGAGCGGAAGACCTTCAATTGTGACTGACGAAATTGTGGAAAAAATCGAAAATGCGCTCCGTGACGATCGCAGATTGACTGTAGATGAACTTTCTGCGATGTTTCCGCAAATCTCCAGATCTCTGCTACACGAAACCATCACAGAAACCCTCGGATATCGGAAACTATCCGCGAAGTGGGTCCCAAAACAGCTGTCAGACCAACGGGCAAGAGTTTTTGAGACGCTACAAATTCCATGGAGATGAATTTCTCCGCTCCATCATTATTGGAGATGAAGCGTGGGTTGCACACTACACTCCTGAAACCAAAAGGCAGTCTCAACAGTGGCGTCACACCTCTTCACCCTCCGCCACAATTCAAAGTTCAAAACCACAATTTCAGCCAAGAAAATCATGGCATCCGTGTTTTGAGACTGTCAAGGCGTAATTTTAATTGAATACATGCCTCAAGGGGAGACCATCAACTCTGCAAGATACTGTGAGGCATTACTGTAAAAAAATTGCATGCCTAACAAAAGGAGAGGCATGCTGACAAACGGAGTCTGCCTGCTGCACCGCAATGCCAGAGCACACACGCCAACGCCACGAATGAACTGCTTGCCTCGTTTAAATGGGATGACCTGAACCATCCCGCGCATTTCCCTGACCTAGCACCTTCAGATTACTATCTCTTTACCTCCCTGAAGCTGCACATGGGTGGAAAAAGGTTTTCAACCGACGAGGAGGTGAAGGGGGAGGTGGCGAATTGGACGAAGGGGTTAGCGAGATATACTTCGAGGAAAGCATCAAAAAATGAATACCCCGGTTCACCACCTGTATTGAGAGGAATGGTGACTATGTCGAAAAATAGCTTACATGCATACTAATGTAACCAGGTAATTTTTTTGTTCAAATAAAAATTTTTGTAACCTACAAAAATTCAGTACACTTACTTACTGGACATGCCTAGATAGACAATATCCGAAGTTTAAGGGAAAACCCAGAAAGAAAACTGAAAAAAAAAAATACAGTATAATCGTGCTTCCGGTTGATGGATTTTATATAAATTCAAGTGTAAATATGAACTATTGAATTACTAAAGCATTCAAAATACAAGGAGAAAAGAAATCTATTGTGAACGTACGAGTACATTTCTGTTTTACTCCAGTTTTACATAGTTACCGTACTCACGCGTTGGTCTAGTGGCTAGCACACTTGCCTTTGGTGCGAGAATTCAAGATTCGAATCCCGTGAAGGCCAAAGGTCGGTGTTTACACTATAGAAAAAAGTGGGACGCTACAGTTGGTAGCGCCCTTAGTAGCGAAGGCCGGAACTATTAACGGCAAGGGAAGCGGCATGCTTACCACACGCCCTCCATACAAATCGCCTCTGGCAAAGCCACTCAGCTTTAATATTATAGGTGGGTGAACCATAATATAAATAATCAAAATATCAAAATAATCGAAGATTTCGATACTTGAATAGAAAATAAGCATAATATAAATCGTACTTTTCAGACAAATTGATTGGTAGGAACGATCATGTTCAATGGTCCTCCGCTCACCAGACCTAATGCTTTTGGATTTTTTGCCGGGGTACCTCAGAAATAAAGTTTATTACAACTTTAACCTTGTCTTAATTATCTTCCTAATTAAAGGAAAGAATCTCTGAAGAAATAAAGAGTATAGTTAATGAAAACTGGAACAAAAAGTTATGATGGAGCTTCATTAGTGACGGTGGTCCTTTTTTTGAACTATATAAAAATAAACTTTGCCAATCAAACTACAATTGATTATATAAATTAAAACATTCTAAATAGTTACAATTTAAATGCTTTAATCTAGATTGATTACTATCACTTAGATGTACTGTCAAATTAAATTCAATATATACAAAAAAACAACTTAGAATAATGGCAGCGATTTCTCCAAATTTTGAAAATTCAATATCATCTCATCGAATATTAACGGATTTTTCTGGTTCAATTACCATTTCTCTATTATAAAAAAAAAGAAGTTTGTTTCGAGTTCTCTTCTTTCTGAAGATTAAAACCCTAAAAAATATAATGATTTCAAAATCGTCAGGCCTTAAAATTATAATGAGATGTTTATATGGCAATGGCTAGAGGAGTTTTTAAAGAAAAAAATCTGGTGTGAAAAACTCATACAACTTTCTCTTACTCCTGTTCTCAAAATTATAATTGACAAATGTTATAAACTGTGTACCAAATTTAATGAAATTTGTCGAAAACTGAAAAAAACTGTTCTATAAAAGCGCACTTCCGGTTTACTAATTTTCTTAAAACTCAGAATTTTGGCCATATATTTATTTCTGATTAATTTTGTTTGGATAATATAATTATATAATCAACTATGATAGCACTTTAGAGGAAACCTAACCCCCATTCCTCCCACAAAAGTGCCCTTAAATGAATTTTTCTAGAGAAATGTTTTAAATAAAAATGGTAGATCTTTGGATGTGTAGTTGATATACCAACTTTGAAACAAATCGTAGGAGCCATTTTTGAGAAAATTGCAAGAAAGTAAACAAATACCAGAAAACTGAAAAATACATTTTAGTAAAAACGCACTTTCAATCAGACGATTTTTTTAAACGCGGAATTTCAACAACGCATTCAATTCTAATTAATACTGTTTAGCTGATAAGAATTGTATAGTAAACTGAAATAGCACCTTAGAGGACAATCTACCCCCCCCCCCGAAAGTGCCCTTAAATGCATATTGCCAGAGAAATGTTTTAAATAAAAATGGTAGATCTTTGGATGTGTAGTTGATACAAAAATCGTTGGAGCCATTTTGGAGAAAATTGCAAAAAAGTGAAAAAACCTCTTAGTAAAGTGGTACTTCCGGTTGAGGAATTTTGACAGATAACCTACTGTCAAATCCCATGGTGATACCTAAACGGAATATCAAGTTTCAACTTTCTACGGTTTTTCGTTTTTGAGCTATGCTGTTCACATATATACATACATACAGACATACACAAACACAGACCATTTTCTAAAACCCACTTTTTTTGGCCTCAGAGAACCTCAAAACGGATATTTCCGGTGAAAATTCGATATCGAAAATTTGACACGATTACAATACTTCCTCTTACTAGGAGTTAGAGAAAGTAAAAAGAATTCTTTGTTGCTCTACGTATCGGGTACTGTTGGTGCCCTTCTTCAGGAGTTCTGCAAAATTTATTAGAGAAAAGATACATTATTATATATTTTTTTGAAATACAATACTGTAAATAATCCAATAAATTTTGCAGAGCTCCTTAAGAAGGGCACGTACCCGAAACGTCGTACAGCAACAAAGAATTCTTTTTTTCTCCTCTGGCCATTGTCGTATAAACATTTCATTATAAAAATATAATATTTTTGGATTCCTTGAAAAAGTTAGTGAAGCAGCAGGAGGATTTGATTAATTACTTGTAATAAATACATTTATAAATTCATTCATAACGACTGAACAATTAAGGGTCGAGTTATTGAGGTCCAATAATAAAATAATAAGGAGAAATTACAGCTCTCGTTTGAATAAGTAATGAAAAATAACGATAACAGTAGTATAAAATAATCCAATTTTATTACTACTCAGAAATAATAATCTCAGAGGTGATTTAAGGATCAATGGTTTGAAATTCCGCGTCTGATCTATTCGTTTGATTTATGTTTTTACAAAGAATGTATCAGAAGATGGTTAGTTCTTTATTTTGTGACGGATTATGACCTTGACTCGACACGCCTCACTAGTAATTTAAAAAAATAATAATTTTTATTGCCATAACTAATTTGTTTTGTACCATAACCAGAAAAAAAAATCTGGTGTGAAACACTCACACAACTTTCTCTTACTCCAGTACTCAAAATTATAATTGACAAATTTTATAGTTAGTGTACCAAATTTAATGAAATCCGTCGAAAAGTGAAAACACTGTCCAGTAAAACTGTCCGGTTTACTAATTTCCTTGAAACTCGGGATTTGGGTAGATATAATTTCTGTATTCAATTGGATGACAGAATGTTTCTAATCACCGGGTGATAGCATTTTAAAGAAAAAACATAAACCCCCCTCCACCACAAAAAGCCCCTTAAATGAATTTATCAGGGGAAAAGTTTCAAATAAAAGTTGTAGCTCTTTATATGTATAGTTAACAACATTGGTTTAAAGAAAATCGTTGGAGCCATTTTCGAGAAAATACCAGAAACTGAAAATTATATTTCAGTAAAAACGCACTTCCGGTTATCTATTTTTTTTCAAACTCGGAATTTCAACAACATATTTAATTCTAATTAACATTATTTAGATGACAGAATTGTCTAATATACTGAAACAGCAGTTAAGATGAAACCTAACCCCACCCCTCCCCCAGAAGTGCCCTTAAATGAATTTTCCTGGAGAAATGTTTCAAATAAAAG
>JAAEAF010004570.1:0-88731 GCA_011037195.1 Triatoma infestans | reverse complement strand
TTTGTGTGAACAGCATAGCTTAAAAACGATAAATTGTAGAAAGTTCAAACTCGATATTCAGTTTAGGTATCACCATCGGATCCGACATTGGGTCATCTGTCGAAATTCCTCAACCGGAAGTACCTCTTTACTAGTTGTTTTTTTTTTTTTTTTTTTTTTACTTTTTTGTGATTTTCTCAAAAATGACTTCAACAATTCTCTTGAAACTTATTACAGCAACTACACATAAAAAGAGCTACAACTTTTTGTTGAAACATTTCTCCGAAAAAACGCATTTAAGGGTACTTTAGGGGGAAGGGTGGGGTTACGGTTTTCATCTGAAGTGCTATTTCAGTTTATTAGACAATTCTGTCATCTAAATTATGTTAATTAGAATTGGATGTGTTATAGATATTCCGAGTTTGGAAAAATCCGATGACCTGAAGTGCGTTTACTTTACCAATTTACTAAATAATTTTTTTCACTTTTTTATGATTTTCACAAAAATGGCTTCAACGATTTTCATGAAACTTCTTGTATAAACTAAACATACAAAGATCTGCAACTTTTATGTAAAACATTTCTCTGGGGAAAATTCATTTAAGGGCACTTTTAGTGGCGAGGTGGGGAGGGGTTATGTTTTTCCTTAAAGTGCTATCACGGTTGATTATACAATTCTAACATCCAAACAAAATTAATTAGAAATAAATAGATTGCCAAAATTCCGAGTTTTAAGAAAATTAGTAAACCGGAAGTGCGTTTTTACTAAACAGTTTTTTTGAGTTTTCGAGGAATTTCATTAAATTTGTTACACAAACTATAAAATTTGTCAATTATAATTTTGAGAACTGGAGTAATAGAAAGTTGTGTGAGTGTTTCACACCAGATTTTATTTTTATTTATCTTAATTTCAAGATTTATGTGTAGATTGTGCACTTCTAACTCTATAGTTGTGATAAGCACCCAGATATAATAAAACCAAGGGTATTTTTACTCTGGAATATTTTTTTTAGTTTTCTCGTAAGGTGTGCTAACACTCGAGAAAAAAAAAAGAAACGAAAAAAAAAAGTGCTTTACTAAGTAAGTTTCAGAAGCAACTTCTAATATGAAGCAAGAAATGAAGAACCGTCAAACACCTGTCCAGATTGGTCATACACGTATGTGAAACATGATCTAATTTTACGTAGTTGGCGAGTGAAATCAACTGCTGAGTATACAGTTACCTAAATATCTGTGCAAGAAAGAAAAATGGGGAAGGAGAGGGGGAAGAGAGAGAGAGAGAGAATGCCTGCGTTACTGTTATAGACCTTTTGTTAAAGCAGTCAGCATTGGGTTTATTGAGCCCTGGCAATTTAGGACCTACTATAATACCTCTGTCTATTTTATGACATCGTAAAAGTTTCATTCATATGCTGTAGCAAATTGTCTTACATTTCAACTACTTGCTGCTTCTTACTGTTGTAATAATTCAACTCTCCAAGATTTTAAAATCACTCAGAAGGGTATTTACATCAAGTAGAGATTCACTCACTCAATAACATCCTCTCAATGGAGATTCCTGCTAATTTTTGAATGACAAAGATGGAAAAATTGTTTTTAAATTTATTTTACTGCTTTAAGAGGAGGTATTTGGGATTGTATCAAGTTTTCGAAACTGCGTTTACAACGGAAGTACATATTTTGAGGTTTCCTCTCGGTATGAAAACAAATTTTTACTAATTGTGTCTATTTGGGGATAACCAAAATATTAAAAAAAAAAACAACAAGATAATCACAAAATAGTCGTTTTTTTTTTGGTGTCGAAAATGGCCTCCAGCGATTTTCTTGAAACTTGGAATATTAACTACACATAGAAAGAGCTACAAGTTTTATTTGAAACATTTCTACAGGAAAATTCATTTACGGGCAGTTTTGGGGAAGAGAGTGGGGTTACGGTTTTCCTCTAAAGTGCTATTTCAGTTTACTACACAATTTTGTCGTATAAATAATATTAATTAAAATTAAATATGCTATTGAAAATAAATCGGATGACCGGAAATTGCGTTTTTACTGAATTGTGTTTTTTTTTCAGTTTTCTGGTATTTTCTTGAAAACGGCTCCAACGATTTTCTTTAAAGTAGGTATGTGTATAATGAGCTACAACATTTATTTGAAACATTTCTCCTGATAATGTCATTTAAGAGGGCTATTGTGGTGGGGTGGGGTGTGTTTTTCTCTAAAGTGCTTTCGTAGTTGATTATAGAATTCTACCAGCCAAACAAAAGAAGAAATAAATAAATGGCCAAAATTCCGAGTTTCTAGAAAATTAGTAAACCGAAAGTACGCTTTTACTGAACAATTTTGCAGTTTTCGAAGAATTTCATTAAAAGTTGTACACTAACTCTAAATTACCTGTGGTACACTACCTCAATTTTGAAAACTGGAGTAAGAGAAAGTTGTGTGAGGGTTTCACACGAGATTTTTTTTTTTTAGATATACCATTACTCTATGTGACATGAAAGTTTCAGTCAAGATCCATCAACCGGAACTACGTCTCTGTTGAATGTTGTTTTTTTTCAAGTTTATCACGATTGTCTCGAAAATGACTCCCAAATTTCCTCTTTACTTCGCGTATTCTTCGACACTCATAAATATCTATTTTCCAACATTTTTCTAGGCAATATATGAAGAAATAAAAAATTTTCTAACCGGAAGTACGATTATACAAAATACGCTTTTGAGTTTATTGGACTTTTATTTTTATTTTTTTTTTGAAAACAGCTCTTCAAAGGCAAATTCACTTTTACATCAAATTTTTTCGTTTTTCAAAACTGTGTTTAAACGAATTTGGGGGGCGGAGCTTCTTTCTAAATTATTAAGTTTCTCTTGAAATTGCTGCACAATTTCAGCATTATTGCAACCACATTCATCTATCTGTGATCCAAAAGCTAATCTCTCCACAACCTCTGTAGTTTAAATATAAATCCGAGTTTTTAAAGCAAATCTGTCATTGAAATAATAATTACAGATTTTTTTTTTCATTTATTTAATAAATATTAATTACCATCATATTAATTCCATTATTACACTTAGTCCAGACGTAGAAGTTAAAAATTCTTGTCTAAGGGTAATAAACTACGACCTTCCATAAATCCAAGGAGCAATAAACATTCAAAACACATGATGCATGATTTTGGAATACTATAAAAATAATTCAAAAATATATTATCTTATTCAAAATTAACAGTACATAAGATATTCATCTTAGAAGAGAAAGTTCTGCTGAGCTTTGCAAATTACAGAGCTCGGGCAACCAGTTGTGCATTCAACTTGTATTAAAAAAAAAAAAAAATCTGGTGTGAAACACTCATACGACTTTCCCTTACTTACTCCAATTAACCCAATTTAATTAAGAATTAAAAAAAAAAAAAAAAATTCAATGTTTACAATATTTACTTTAACTGTCAGAAAAAAAAATGGTAGGAGGGCTGTCTGAGCAAAGTAGAGTACAGTGTATTGTGTCCAAACCAGCAAAACTTGTGCAGATTAAATTTAAACAAATCTTCTTCCCTCCATATAAAATAAGTTCTTTTTCGGAGAAATGTTTTAACTGTGCAATGAACAATCCAAGTTCAAAGAAAACTAGTTGTAACCATTTCCAAGAAAAATAAACAAACCAAACAAAACTATTCTGAAAAAATAACACTTCCGGTTAACCGATTGATGATTAACTTCAAATTTGGAATTCTATCAATTCCTTTTAAAAAGTATAATAATTGCGCAATGCTACATATAATCAATTTTTTTTTTATCAATAAATCAATTTTTTTAGCAATATCTCAAGCATATCTACAGCCGAGTTATTCGCTGTGTACAAACCCCTAGAACATATTCGGAACTACAATGAACCTAAGAAATATATTATTTGCTCCGATTCAAGGAGCTCACTGGAGATGATAGGCAATCGGTACTCCGATAGTTTGTTGATTCAGTGCATACATATGTTCTTGGAACTATGCCTGCGAGAAAATAAAGAAGTCTCCTTTATTTGGATTCCCGGTCATGTTGGGATAAGAGATAACGAATCTGCCAACAAAGCTGCTAAAGAAGCGGCATCAATGTCTTGTAGAGACGAACGTGTCCTTGCAGTCGATTGGAAAGCTTTTCTAAAAAAACAAAATCTTTCCAACTGGGAAAAGGAATGGCAATCAGTGCAGCTGTTAAATAAACTAAGGAATATCAAGTGTACCACAAAGAAATGATCAACCTCAAATCGTGAGTCTCGGCGAGAAGAAGTTGTCCTAGCGAGAATGAGACTCGGTCACACACCATGTTGACACACAGCCACATATTCCGAATGGAACCTCAGCCGGTATGCAGCGCTTGCAATTCGACCATTAACGGTCCCGCATATTCTATTGGAATGTTCGAAATATGTGAACGCGCGGGGAAAGGTAAATTTGCCGACCAGAGTATTACAGATGTATTAGGAGACAATGAGGGCAATATCAATAAGACTTCCGAATATCTTAGGGAGGTTCATCTATTTCAATTGTTGTGAAACTAGCTGTACATATATGTATGTGTTTAGTTGTTTGCTGGTGTCTTGTGAATAGGTATTTATTTTGTAAGTGATATAAGGGAGTAGAGGAATTTGATTAGACTTAGATTGTGGGTTTGCTGTGGAAATTGTTAGACTGGTGGGTATGGATATTCATCCCGGATGAGTGCTTACAAATTAGAAACAGGTTCACTGGACCATAGCTGTTGTGCACCTTAAAAAAAACCCAGAAAAAAAAAAAAATCTGAAAAATATTACAGTAAAAGCAATAGGTTTGTACCAGTTTGTGCAGTTAATATCCCAAATATAAAGGAAATGGTTACAGTTGTTTTTGAGAAAATTAAAAAAAAAAAAAAATCAGGGAAGTATTCTGTGAAAAATCGTGATCCCTGCCAGTTAACCGATTTTATTAAAATTTGAAATTACAGCTAGGTATCAAATATATATTAATATTAATATCGGTAAACCATTCATTTTACTAATGTGATACTTTAGAGGGAATGCTACTTGTTATAGAAGGTTATTCTCCAAAAGGTGCCCAGCCGATACGATATTTTGGGCAGCTTCCGCAAGCTGTATGGCCCCCAGCAACATTACCAGCCGGTCAGAGAAATAAAGTTAAATGCTGCTTGTCCCTCAGGACCTCCCAAAACATCAATATTCTTGGGAAAATTATCTTCAAAAAAATTGATAGGTATTTATGTCTGTAGATAGTATAAATACTAGGCATATTGAACTCTGTACTATTGAATAAAAATCTCAGCCTGTCTAATAAAAGAAAGATTTATAAATTCTTTTTATTTCCGTACAACCAATTATGCTTGGGAAACTTGTACAATAAAAAAAGAATATGGCTCGGAAGCTCTTAGCCCTAGAAATGGATTTTTGGAGGAGAAGTTGCGGTGTTTCACGTTTGCAGCGAATTCCGAATGTATCCAAATAAGGGATCGTGTACAAGCAGAAAAAAATCTATTATTGTTTTCAATCGAAACAAGAAAATCGCTCTGGTACGGTCATATAAAGAGAATGGGTAATGAGCGATGGCCATGGAAAATGTTCAAGTGGACGAAGGAAGCGAGGAAGGCCTAACAAGAGGTGGATGGAGGACGTCCAGGAAGGAATGGAGGCACGGGGGCTTCGTGAAGGTGATTGCGGAGTGGGGAGGCATTGTTGGAAGGAAGGAATTTTGGGGGGTCCACCATATCACCTATTAGGTCGTCAAGGGTGAGTAAAAAAAAAAGATAGTATACAAATTTAAAGAAAATCTTTGTAATCATTTTGGAGAAAATCGCGAAAAACTGAAGAAAAAAAAACATTCAGTAAAGACGCACTTCCGGTGATAGATTTTGTCCAAATCTTTCGTGTCAGATGCAGTGTTAGTACCTAAGCGGAATACATACCAAGTTTGATTTACCTGCGATTTTGTCGTTTTTGTGATATTTTGTCTCTCCCCCTCTTGAACACAAATATACCAAACAAACACACATACACACTGACCTTCGGCTAAAATAAAAAAAATATTTTTTCCGAACTCAGAGGACTTCAAAACATGTACTTCCGGTGAAAACTCAATTTCTAATACGATCGAAAGTAAAAAAAAAAAAATCGTAAAAATTCGAGTCTGACCTTTAAAAATGTTTAAAAATTAACATTTGGTTATGAATGAAAAGGTTGTTTCAAGCCATCAACCAAAAAAGTCATTAGCAAAGAGGGAAGGTCTCTAAGCAAAAGAAGCTAAAGGATTTTTAATTCAATATTTCTCCCAACCCTCACATACGGATGTAAAATCCTAGGCCCGTTATAGAAAGCTGCAAAAGCCGTATATCAAGCGGCGGAAATGCGATATCTCCGCAGAGTAGAGTGGTAAGACAATATAAAGGAGAGAAATTGGGATTGATCAATTAGACGCGATATGAAGACACTGTTACAATATAAATATAAGTTACAGAAACTGCACTGGACTAGTAATGATTTTATAGAATAAAGGGTGAGAGTAGAGCTATGACACGATGTGGTGTATGGTTGAATCTGATTGATAGATGTCTAAGATCTCTTACTGGCTTATATACAGGTTCTCCCCACTCTAGTCTGCTTAAGTCAGAGAGTACCAGAGAGAGTTTGTTTTCTCTCGGTCGGACTTGTGTTCTCTTTCTCTTGCCGTTACAACAAGAACTATTATTAATTTAAGAACTATTGGACCGAGGAGCAAGGTACAATACTATTAGAAGTAATCTGGATTGTGAAGCAATTGCGGAACGAATCAGACGCATCCAACTAAGATAGTTTGGACATATTTATAAACATGGATCATGCAAGGCAAGGTGTACTGGTAAGAGACCAAGAAGAAGAAGAATCACCTGGTTAGATAATATTACAGAATGCCTCAGGGAAAACTGGCACGACAGTGGGGGGGCAAGGTTAAATCAATGGCCAGAGATACAGACGGATGGCGACTCTTTTCCTGCAAGGTAGAAGAGGAAGAGAATATGTAAGTATGAATAGAGAGGCTTCAAACAATAATTTATGAATTAACTTTTAATTTAAAAATTTAATTTTCAAATATTTCATTATTTCGCTTAAATTCAAATAAATGGTGATAATAAATGATATAAGATATTTATACAAAAAATTTCCAATGACGGTATATTCTTTTTATTCCACTGTAAATTGATAGAGATATACAGTAGAGATTCAGGTAAAGATATACAGTCTCGGTGGTGTGTAGTAAGTTCAACGTAAAGTTGCTGCTTACAACTCCGCTCTCATTTTCTAATTCCATTTTCTCTATTAGCTTCATCGATATCTGAATTGAGTCCACTAATGAAATTATCAGTTCAAAAATAAAAATTCGGTCACACATGATTTATGAAAAAAAAAAAAAAATTTTTTTTTTAATATAGAAAAAAAAACATTTTTCACAAGTAATTGGGGTCATAAATTATTTTTTTAGATATTATTTGAAGTCAGTGAGATCTCATTAAATCTTTTGAGATAAAACAGAAAGTACAAGCAATAAGAAAACTAATCAGAAGAGACACGTAAAAATGAAGACGAAGAGTGTAGGATTTAATACTGAAATAATTGATTCAAATATATTATAATTTGAGGATTAAAATACCAATAAATAAATTAATTTTAAAAATAAAACAAAACAAAAAATCGTATCTGAATAGTAGAATCATAAATTAGTAAATAAAATATAATTAGAAATAATGAAGCTTTCACAAACTTATAGCGCGCCACAAGTTTGCTAGTGTGTCAGTAGAATCTGTTTGCTTTCTCTTCTCCTTGATTTCAGACCGCCGGAAACTTGACTCACGATCAAGTTTCACTCTGAAAACAGGATAAACACTTTTTAAAATGATGTCACATTACTTTGTTTTTTGTTTTTTTTTGTTGTTTTTTTTAATAATTAAATATTAAAATTATAATAAAGAATTATTTTTACTTTATTTTTAAGTTTTTGTGCAAATTTTAACTTTGTAATCAATAATCTCTAACATGGGTGAGTAAAAATTACTCGCACTCTGATGTAGAATTTATTTTATCAACTTTCAAAAAAGAAAATTCCACAATTCTTCAATATAATCCTTCTGCTTTTGTAGGAGATGCTTTAACATCTTAAAGTTTATTGAGAGTTTCAACAATACAGACAGCGTGCATGGAATTGCATTGTCATGCAAACAACTCATCATCCTGCAACAGACTATCTGTCTCCCATTGGAAAGCATACATTGTTGGAATTGGAAGATTATCATCACAAATTACAAACGGTTGAAAATAGAATACAACTTACTTTGGGAAAAGCGCGAAAATGTTTTTTTACCCAGCTTAGAAAATATAGAACTTAGTACACCCGACGTTGTTCCATCAACTTACATAGAAGATAACAAGCAGGACATGACTTATTTCCAAATAAGTTAAAGCAGCTTTTTTAAAAATGAAAGCAGAGAGATATTCTCAGGAAAGTGGGGGCATGTACATACCACTTCCGATCCATATCAGCTTCCCGATCCTCTGAACGCAACCGCGGGTGCTGGTTTAAGATATCCTGAAGTATTTGAAGGCAGCTTGCTATAGAGAAGAAGGTTCAAAAATTTTGAAGGCTGAAATTCCACGGTCATGAAAGCAGCAACAAAGATCTGCATCGAATGCCTGGATAAAAAGCAAATTGTGTTTTTCGTAGATCCTCAGGCGGCTGTCCTCGCCCTAGCCTCTAGCCTCTAAGAAAATACTAAGCCAGATAATACTGGAAGTATGGATATTGAATATTTGTTTTCAAAAGGATGCCCAACCAATGCGATATTCTCTGGGCAACGAGCAAGTAGAGAGGCTAACAAAGGAAAGTTGCGCTGCAACGTTTCAACCACGTGGTCAGAAAAATAATGTTCAAAATTGAAGAAAAATTAGAAATCGGCAGGAAAAATAATGCTTAGCACTTATTACTTACTATAATTTATGATAGAGCTGATGAAAATTTATTACAAAACTTAATCCTCTTGATATTTCCACATATCGGCATACGACATAACGGCGAATTTCTGATTGGCCACCGGGCGTGATTATTTGCAAGAACAACTCACTCAAGTAGGGATGAAAACATCTCCGGCTTTTCCGAAAGAAATGAATACTCCACTTTTTAGCCTAGAAGAAGACGTTTCTCTTTAGAGAACCATTCAAATAAATATTGAACTGCCCGAAAAAAAATGGAAACATTCCCTACAGACTCGGCGTAGGAGGGAAAAACACCCTTGTTATCCTCTGCATTTTGATTGAATATTACGCTTTAGCGCTACATTATTAAACCATATCATTTCGCTCTGCTGTTCTTTTGTGCAACTCCTATGTGATGCAGAGACATTTTTCCTGCATTACAGTAACACGCACTAAGTGATTAGGGAGAAAGCTACCTAATATGGAAGGCGTTGACAATACGGGTCCACAAATTTTTAATAATATAACTGAAGGGGGCATAATTTTTACTCATCCCCGTATACGTATCGCGTTAATCAACCGATGTGGCAAAAATACTTCGAAAGCTTCAGAATGTTGGATACTACAAGAGCATTCTCTAAAGGGAGTGCTCTCCGACTCTCTAACTGTAGCTTAACTAAGTTTAGCTAACTTTAGATTCATCTATTGTCAACTATGGCAATTTTTTTTGTATTATAGTCAGCTTCTTTTCATTTGTCCCGCTTCATGCCAGCTGACCACGTAAACGACAGAAATGATGGAACAAAAGAAGACAGAAATGAAGCTTGGCGTGAAATCTGAAACTGACCTTGCCTATAACATGCAACTGTACTGAATAAATGCATGCATCACATACTAACTAAATAACATGCATCATTTCATATAATATTATTATTTATTACTTTCTCTTACTAATAAAAAAGTAAGAGGAAGTACTGTGATCATGCCAGATTTTCGGAATTGAGTTTTCACCGGAAATACACGTTTTGAGGTCCCCGAAGTCCGAAAAAGTGTTTTTTAGCAAATGGTCTGTATGTGAGTGTGTGTGAAGAATATCTCTAAAACGAAAAGTTCAAAGCTCAAACTTGGTATTCCGTTTAAGTACTACCAACGCATCAGACACGAAATTTCGGGCAAAATCCACCGGAAAGTGCCACTTTACTAAATGTTTTTTTCAGTTTTTTGTGATTTGCAGGAAAACAGCTACAACGATTTTCTTTATACATAGTATATTAACTACACATACAAAGAGCTACAACTTTTATTTGAAACATTTCTCCGGAAAAATTCATTTAAGGGTGATTTTAGTGGGGTGTGGGGTGAGGTTATGGTTTCTTCTAAAAACTGCTACAATAAATAAATCAACAATTTGGTAAACAATGCTGTCAACTAAATAATATTAATTAGAATTATATAAGTTGCCAAAATCCCCAGTTTGAAGAAAATCGGTTGACCGGAAGGACGACTTTACTGAATAGGTTTTTTGTTTTTTGTAATTTCCGCTATAAAAATGCCGACACTTTTAAACATTAACAAAAATTGTAAGTGTGAAGAAGATTAGCTATTTCGGAGTAAGAGAAAGTCATGTGAGTGTTTCACACCAGTATTTTTTTTTTATGTTGTTTCGAGAAACTAGAATTTAATCAAATTAGCTCATGCGACGATTTCCATTTTTATATATATTTTTTTAATACTTTGTGGGACTGGGTGACCTACATAAAATTAAGGATATGAATTAATTAATGAATTCCTTGGAGAAATTTTTTTGGGTGTATAGCGATCAATTTTATTTTGTTCCATTCGTGTAAACAGCCAAATACAAAGTGGCGGACTTACATTGGATGTTGGAGGCAATTCTCCTTAATTCTCTTTTGCATTCTTCAACTCTGAATGAAAATTCTGAATTTTTTCTTTATAACTCACATTAATAAAACAGTAAATATTATGTCAGATATAACTTGATTTTTAATTTTTTTTTTTTTTTTTTTTTTTTTTTTTTTTTTTTTTTTTTTTTTTTTAATTTTATTGCACAAGTTGATAATTAAAATACATACAAAGGGAAAAATTAGTAAAATAAATTCTAAACTAGATTTTTCATAGAAATAATTAGCTATAAATAATTAACCAATCACAGTGTAGAAGTGAAGGTGTCAAATGTGGGGGGGGTGTTTGTTAGGCCAATTAGAAATTTAGAATTATCATGTTGACCACGCCCACATTTGACACGATCACTTCTAACTCTGATTGGTTAATTATTTATATTTAATTATTACTATGAAAAATCGAATTTAGAATTTTTTTTTTTTTTTGTACTAATTTTCCCTTCGTAGGTACTTTCTAAGTCATCAAATTGTGCAATAAAAATAAAAATAAAATAAAAAATTCAAAAAAAATCAAGCAATTTTGAGCACAGCTATTATTTACGTTTTATATCGTAAATATAAGCTACAAGAAAAAACTCAGAATTTGCAATGTATTATTATTGAAAAAGAAGGCAAAAGAGAATTAGGCGTAAATGCAGATCTAATGTAAGTTCGCCATTTTGTAATTCACCGTTCATACTAGTGGGAGACAAAATAAAACTGTTGTTTTAACACTGACAAAAATTTCTCAAAGTAATTCATAATTTTCAATTAAAAAAAAAAAAAAATTCAGTAAAAAAATATCCAATTTTACAGTCTCTTACTCCTTTAAGAGGAAGTATTGTAATGTTGTCAAATTTTCAGTGGAAATACACGTATTGAGGTCCCTTGAGTCCAAAAAGTGGGTTTTTGAAAGTGGTATGTATGTATGGATATATGTGAACAGCATAGCTCAAAAAAGAAAAATCTGGTATGAAACACTCACACAACTTTCTCTTACTCCTGCTCTCAAAATTATAATTGACAAATGATATACTTTTGTGTACCAAATATAACGAAATTCGTCGAAAACTGGCAAAACTGTTCAGTAAATGCGCACTAATTTACTTAAAACTTGGAATTTTGGCAATCTATTTATTTCTAATAATTTTGGTTGGATGTTAGAATTATATAATCAACTATGATACCACTTTAGAGGAAGCTGTAACCGCACCCCTCCCCCAGAAATGCCCTTAAATGAATTTTCCCGGAGAAATGTTTCAAATAAAAGTTGTAGCTCTTTGTATGTGTAGTTGATATACCAAGTTTAAAGAAAATCGTCGGAACTATTTTTGAGAAACTCGCAAAGAAGTAAAAAAACCAACAAGTAAAATGGTACTTCCGGTTGAGGAATTTTGACAGATGACCCACTATCAGATGCCGTGGTGATACCTAAACGGGGAATATCATGTTACAACTTTCTACGGTTTTTCGTTTTTGAGCTATGCTGTTTATATACATACACACACAGAGACCATTTGCTAAAAGCCACTTTTTTGGACCCAGGGGACCTCAAAACGGATATTTCCGATGAATACTCGATATCGAAAATTTGACACGATTACAATACTTCCTCTTACTAGGAGTAAGAGAAAGTAAAAAATCGCAGAAAGTCCTGATATCTTGATATTCCGTTTAGGTATCTTTCAAAATACCTCGATAGGTTGCTGATGTGTGGAAGTCCTTTAGGTTTAATGTATCCACAACAAACTTAAGCTCATTCACATTTTACAATTTAAATTTGCAGATGATAATATTTTGTTTGTAAAACACAGAGAACAAAGGTTTTAAATGATGAGGCTTTGGCTTTAGGGAGAACAGAGATTTTTAAAGGTTAAAGGAGCAAGAGCACTTGGTTTTGTAGTCACTTCCCTACATAATATATAACTTCAACTTTATCGTACAAAAAAAAAAATACCAGATATAATGTGTTTTTTAATAAAAATTAATGTATTCAATAAATATCTTTTTGAATTCTAACCAAAATTTACTACACCGCTTTGATATTTTTCTTTTTATTTTATCAAATGCCAATGAATGTTTCACTTTTGAATGATAAATTCGCGCAAAGTTTTTCATAAATGTATAAAAAGTAATGAAGGAGAAAAGATCGTTTATAATTGTTGTTTTGACGCTCGCATAGCAAGAAGTTTAGCATAAACGTGAAATGAAATAAAATATATAATGTGAAAAAAATAGGCCATTAGGTAGTGACCGGAACTTGATAGCGATGTAAATAAAAATTAAGTAGCCGTCTGTAAACCAAATTACAGATCTCCTCTTTCTGTGCTACGCAGACCTGTTTCAAAAAACTTGAAGAAGCCATGAATTAAGGAAAAAAACAGATTGCTTGTGTCTCTGAGACGCTAATTTTGTTCACTTTCAGATAGAGAAACCGTTGAATGAAACACTTTTCTTTCTACTTTCAAGCAGCATCAAACTTAAAAATAGAGCAACAGAGTGTAGAAAAAATTAAATAAGGTCAAAAATCGGCGGGGGGGGGGGGGGTTGACACAACCATAAATTAACAATAAAAAAAAAAATAATTCTTTTATCATGAGTTTAGCTTATAAATAATTAGAATACATTATTCAGAATAAAAATGGTAGAAACAAGGTTTTTTTTACTTTCTCTTACTCCTAGTAAGAGGAAGTATTGTAATCGTGTCAAATTTTCGATATTGAATTTTCACCGGTAATATCAGTTTTGAGGTCCCCTGAGTCCAAAAAAGTGGTTTTTAGCAAATGGTCTGTGTTTATGTGTGTATGTATGTATGAGAACAGCATAGCTCAAAAACGAAGAATCGTAGAATGTTCAAACTTGATATTTCGTTTAGTTATCACCATGGGATCTGACAGTGGGTCATTTTGTCAAAATTCCTCAACCGGAAGTACCACTTTACTAGTTTTTTTTTTTTTACGTTTTTGCGATTTTCTCAAAAATGGCTCCAACGAACTTCTTCAAACATTGATATATCAACTACACATACTAACAGCTACAACTTTTATTTGAAACATTTCTCCGGGAAAATTCATTGGGGAGGGGTGGGGTTAGGTTTTCATCTAAAGTGCTGTTCCTGTTTATTAGACAATTCTGACAAATCTAAATAATGTTAATTAGAATTAAATATGTTGTTGAAATTCCGAGTTTAAAAAAAAATCGGATAACCGCAAGTGCGTTTACATACATTGCCACTTTACTAAATGATTTTTTTCACTTTTTCACGATTTTCACAAAAATGTCTCCGACGATTTTCTTGAAACTTCGTATATAAATTAAACATACAAAGATCTACAACTTCTATATAAAACATTTCTCTGGAAAAATTCATTTAAGGGCAGTTTTAGGGAAAGGGTGGGGTTATGTTTTTTTCTAAAGTGCTATCATAGTTGATTATACAACAATTCTAACATCCAAACAAAAATTAATTAGAAATAAATAGATGGCTGAAATTCCGAGTTTGAAGAAAATTAGTATACCGGAAGTGCGCTTTTACTTGACAGTTTTTCTACGAATTTCATTAAATTTGGTACACAAACTATGAAAATTTATCAATTATAATTTTGAGAACTGGAGTAAGAGAAAGTTGTGTGAGCGTTTCACACCAGATTTTTTTTTAAAATTCATTTTGATAGAATTAACAGAATTGGAAAGTTGAAGAATTGAGTTATATTTGTAAGTTGACTTAGACCAACCTCCATTAACATCGCCGACTTGTTCAGGTGATTTTATGAAATGATATTATTTGGAATTGAGAGAAATAACGAAAAAAAAATTTATCACTCCTTAAAAAAAATATATATATATTTTTTTGCACTGAATATGATCTTTTTTTATAAAAAACAAAAAAGTAGTTTAATAAAAATAAAAAACAAGTAAAAATTAGCAGCAAATATGGAATTTTGTCATTTATTATTATATTGCATTTAATATAAATATTGTATTTAAATATTGGGTTGGTGCAAAAATAATGCAGGTTTTTGAACTTTCATCTTTTGTTTACTTCTGCTTGCCAAGTAAACAAAGATAATCCTCCAGTCTAGGTAATGGATTATAAACAATGTTTATTAATGTTGTTTTTCCTCAAATATCAGTTTAGTTTGTGTTCCATTTTGTATGAGTTAAGACCTCCGATATTCACCATGTCAAAACAAGATTTTCGTCAAATTTATTTTTACGAGTTCAAACTTGGTCGAAGTGCGGCTCAAACTGCGCGTAACATCAATGTTGTTTGGGGTGAAGGAAGCATCAGTGAATGTACAGTGCAGCGATGGTTCCAAAAATTTCGTGTTGGAGATTTTGATCTCGAAGACAAGGAAGGTCGCGGTGGGCCCTCTGTTGTTGATCACGACCATCTTAGGGCATTGGTGGAAGATAACCCTCGCAAAACCACTCGGGACTTTGCGAGAGAAGTTAGTGTTGACCACTCAACAGTCGTTCGCCATCTCGAACAAATTGGTAAAGTTAAAAAGCTCGACACGTGGGTACCTCACGAATTGACCCAGAGCCAAAAACATCGGCGTTTTGAAATTTGCAATTCTCTTCTGTTGCGCTACCAAAATGAACCATTTCTTAATCGAATCGTGACATGTGATGAAAAATGGATCCAATACGACAACAGGAGACGGTCAGGCCAGTGGCTGGACAAGGATGAAGCACCAAAACATTTCGCGAAACCAAGCCTGCACCCGAAAAAAGTAATGGTGACAGTGTGGTGGTCTACTGCAGGTGTTATTCATTACAGCTTCCTAAATACTGGCGAAACAATCACGGCTGAAACATATTGTCAAGAAATTGACAAAATGCATAGGAAATTGCAAAATCTTTGTCCAGCATTGGTGAATCGGAAAGGACCAATTCTTCTTCACGATAACGCCAGGCCACATATCGCAATGCCAACTCTCAGGAAACTTCAGGAATTGAAATATGAAACACTTCCGCACCCTCCATACTCCCCCGATCTCTCGCCGACGGACTTCCACTTATTTAGACATTTGGACAACTTCTTAAGAGGAAAAAATTTTAGGGACCGAAGTGAAACCGAAAATGCCTTCCGCGAGTTTATTGAGAGTTTAAATAAAGATTTTTTAGAAACTGGAATAAAAATGCTTCTGACACGTTGGCAACTATGTGTTGATAATGATGGAACATATTTTGAATAAATAATCTCAGTTTTATACAAATTATAATAATTTTATTTTTGGCATATAAAAACCTGCATTATTTTTGCACCAACCCAATATTTGAACCAGAATTGGCAAAGCGGGACCCATGAGGGTGGTGGTTGTCCCACGACCCACGACAATCAGTGGTTTAAAATAAATTCCTCTTAATAGTATAATGGATTTTCATTATATTTGGAAGATTTACTCAACCGTTTTATCAACGTTTTAGTTGCCTTTAACATAAAAATATAATGGTGGAGGTTTATGGTGATCTTCCAGCATCAATCAGTCAATAATTCCGGAAAAATAAATAAATAAAATTAAAAAAAACCGATAGGTTAACATTGTGGTTAGTTATTGTAATTTTAAAGAAAATTCCACCCCCTTCGCCAACAAATTAAGAAAATTCTTCTGTAATGTCGCAACAATTTAAACTACCCTATCTTCAACCTGTTTCTTGAAACCATGAATTTTCTAGCAATAAATATTTAATGTATCTTACAAATTATAAAATCATTGGTAAGAACTGTATAAATCACTAAAAATGTCACTTAAAAGAAAAACAACATAACGTAACAAGCATTTCCAGGAAACTTCCCAAACAATCAATTTTGGAGAAAAAAAAATGTTACAAATCAAAAAAAGATGAAGCAAAGATTAGCATTTTATATATGCGGATATCTTCATAGGCCCTGAACCCTTCTGCGGCTTGTCCAGGAACCTAATTTAAACTTCTAACAAAGGTTGGGATAGAAGAACAACGTCTGCTTTGGTAGGAGAGAACACGAGGGAAGACAGTGGTTGGCAAAAGTCTTTATCAAGAGACATTTGCCTAAATTCATCGGGGATCTACAAATTGATTCATCAATACAAACAAATTGATCACATCGTCTAGTTTTATTTATTAAATAATTAAATAATTAGATATGCGCGATTGCCATATTTAATTATTATTGTACAAGAAAATTGGTATTTAATTACTATAATTATCTGGAACTAATAGCTTAATAGGATCTATGGGGGCAGGCCTAAAATTAAGATTAAGGCCAGCCTAGTGGAAGTACGCCACGGTCTTTCAGGCCGAAGTTGGGGCGTTACAACTCTGCGCTAAGGAGATTATAAGGCAAGGGTTAGATGGTAGAAGAGTGGCCATATACTCCGACAGTCAGGCAGCCCTGGAGGCACTTTCCTCACACCAAATAGTCTCAAGACAGACTGGTGTGGGACTGCCTATCTTAGGTGGGTGCCGGGTCATGTGGGGTTCCTTGGCAACGAAAGGACGGACGCCCTGGCGAGGGAGGGCTCGAAGGATCCTTTATATGCCCCGAGCCCTTCTGCGGGTTGTCCAGGAGCCTCATTCACGCTTCTATCAAGTAATGGATAGAAGACCAGCGTCTGTGATGTTGGGAAAGTACGCCAGGGCAGAGGCAGACAAAACTCTTTATCAAGCGACATTTGCCTAAATTAATCAGGGATCTTACTGAGCCGTAGCCGAAGAGATAAAAGGCTAATAGTGGGCCTACCAACTGGGCATTGTAGGCTGAACAGGCGCATGCATCAACTACAACTTGCAAATAGCGCAGTATGCCGATTCTGCAAGGCTGAGGAAGAGAGACCCCGGTGCACATCCTTTGCGAGTGTACCGGCCTGGAGAGAGCAAGCTTTCTCCAATTTGGGGACAGGCAATCCCGAAGCTATGAGCTTCATGACGGAGCCGCTCTCAGCTTTGCTAGGCTTGATTTAGAGGATGAAGCTGGTGAATGTGCTATAATTTTAGGAGATCCACATTAGACCTCGTTTTGTAGGTTGCAGTGGAATGAGGACCGTTCCCCTCCGCTTTTTTTCTATTCTACATATGCGAAGTTCGAAACATGCATACGATCCCCTTATTACATATATATATGCCCAGTTAATTATCTAAAGTCATTCCTTAAAGAATACTAGTATTTCCATAAAGACGCTGGTCTTTTCTTTTTTTTAAATCCAAATTATAAAAGGCTTAAAAAAGACAATCCTGATTTTTTTTTTAAAAAACTAAATATTAATTTTAGTTTAAATAAACTAAAATTCTTAGAGTCCATCTAATTCCCTAAAGTCGCTCCTATTCTATTAATTTCCCAATTATAAATTGTTCACAAATGACAATCTTTTTTCATAAAAAAAAAAAGCCTTAGGCGCAACATCCCGTCAAGGGCCCCAAGGCTTGCCAGACGATGATTGTAAGCACGCCGCGGTTTCCTCGCCATTTAGTTCCTGCCTTCGCTACCTAGGTGCGCTACCAACTGTAGCTTCCCACTTTTTCCCACCTACCTGGGTCAACATCGACTTTGCCTTCACGGAAATCGAACCAAAGGCGAGTGCGCTAGCCCCACTAGACCAACGCGTGAGGACTTTTTTCATAAACTAAGCCATATCTTTATATAATAATAAGTTTGACAGAAATATTATTTATTGATGAAATTTCCATAACTAATATGTATGAAATGCAATTTTTTTAAAATCTATATATAATAATAATAAGTAACAGATGAAATATTGCGACAATAATAATAATAACGTATATATTGTGTTAGGTGAGTTATGGAATCTAGTTTTCATGTATTAAATCCAAAGAATTGAATACAAGTATGTGAATAAAGTCATGTGAATGTAACAATTGAGAGTTACGTAAAGTGAATGGAAAAGAAATATATACCTATTATTCATAGCAAACTCTATTGTTTTCTTTTTATTCTATTTCTACCTGAGATTATTACATTGCGATATATGGTGGGTAATAAGAAATTAACAGTAACATTCTTTTGTCAGCGAAACTGTCTTTGTTTTCTGCCAAAAAAAAATGTTTTAAATATGATTAGATTCTACTACCTCTTTGATTTTTTTGGCTGTAGCTCGCTTTGGTCTCACTCGTGTATCTAGACCAAATATGATCCCCTCTTTAATCAGTAGTTAAGAGTGATTGAAATTACATACTGTAACCATATGTTTTTTAACATATTTCACGAGTATAGTTTTAGATGGATTTCCATTTTTCCTTCCTTTACAAAAATCATAAAAATGGTTTCTTTTTTGTTTTATTGAGGTTAGTTTTATTGACATATTCGTTTCTTAAATCCTTCCTCTCCCCAAATCCCCCTAAATGACTTTTCTCAGAAATTCAAATAAAAGTTTTAGCTCTTTCTGTTTGTAATTGATTTGTAAAGTTTAAAGAAAATCGTTGTTACCATTTTTGAGAGAATCACTAAAAAAAAAAAAAAACTGGAAAAACCGCTCAGTAAAGAGGTACTTCCGGTTGAACGATTTTTAGGAAAGCTTAGTTTTAAGCCTCCTGGTAGCACTTTAACGAAATATTAAGTTTCAACATTCTGTGATTTTTCGTTTTTGAGATATGTTGTGTCACCCACACACACAGACCAATTACTAAAAACCACTATTTTGGATTCAGGGGAGCTCAAAACGGATATTTCTGGTAAAAACTTAAGTAAAAAAGAAATATGTGGCAAGGTCATAGCAATGTCACACCTTCACAACATATAACAAAAAGAAAGAATAATTTATAACTAGTGACCTAGCCGGCTGCTGTCTTCAAGACAATGCCGCGGCCAAACAAAACCAATGGTCAATACTTCACATCAAAGCAAGCACCGATAAGCTGGCCACTGACCTAAATCACTGGTCACCGAACTAATCAAGGTCGCACACTAGGACAGATGTCTTGGTGTGAGTGTTGCTAACACCCATATAAACTTCGCTCCATTGGAAGAGGGGAGGAATATACACGAGTACGTCAGTAGATTATCATATACGAGCAGCAATTCCCGTCCCTATACAGGTTTTATTTATACTTATTTCCTTAGTTATGCATCTTAGTTCATTTATTTTAATCATTCTAAATTATTAGTTATTTATCTCCTATTTATTTCCAAGTATGTCTTGTTAATAGTTACCATTACTCACGTTTAAATTATTGTACAAATACAGTCTATTTTTATAAATTCAGTGTTAATAATTCGAGCACTAACTTCCAAAAATCTCTAACCTAACTTCCACCCTCTTCAAGACATCTACTACATATCATACATAGGAATCACAATAAACGATTCCACTACATGTTCAATGTAAAATTTGTGTGTGTGTCTCTACATCTGCGTTCATTGGTGTCAAAAGCCTTCTCAATGCACTGCTAGCTTCTGAACAGTGTTCATTCACTAGAGACAACAGGTGCCTGTTTCTGGTACACAAAATCTAAGAGCAACTTTGCCTAGGCTGAACCTTTAGTCTTCAGTGAACCAACTCCAGCACGCTATCACTGAAATAATTCCGTCTCTTCCAGAAAATTCATATAACATTAAAAACAAATATGGTTAACCAGTTTAATTATAACGATTAATGTAGATTTAGAATTGTATGTACATCAGCTTTTTTTTTTTTAACAATGAAAGTTTCAGTTGTATTTACTTCTTTATTACAGTGTAGCTGTTTGATGAATGTAATGAGACTTAAAAGTGCGTTCGTCTTTCTAAAAAAAAGTATGATATTCGTAAACTTCCCTTGAATAAATTAAGTGTTTTATCATTTTTCTAGAAGACTGTCTTTTATTAGACATATTGCAATGGCAACCACTTAAAGAAAGATGGCTCTACTATTGGTACAAGGATCGGAACATGGAAGTTTCCATTCCGCTTCAGAAAATATATTTTTAGAATTTGTCGTCATTCAGTCCCATTAGTACCTTTCCACATCGATTCTACAATCAGATACGTTGGCAGACCAATAGCACTAGTTCTTCTTTTAATAAGGGAGGCAGAGAAATCAAGTTTTACCATCCTTTAGCTCCTACGAGAGATATCCATGTCTTAATACAAGTGCTTCTTGACGTTACAGACTGTTTGAAGGCCAACCCTTCCAAACTGAAATATCTTTTTTCAATACCTGCGTGTCCAGTTAAACAAACTTGTAGTCAGAATGTTCTGACTAGTGAGATTTAGCATTAATTACTTTAATAACGATTCTGAAAATTCAATCTCCGTCATAAGATTTCCAGTGCGTGAATTTGCTTGGGTTACCGTCAGGTGACTTTCCGTCTCTATCCCACCAGTCTCCTTCCCGCAAACCTCGACCCGCCATATGCTCGCCAATCTCCTCTTCCCCATCTCTTCGCTGGTCTTCATCTTCCTCTGTTCCTGGAAGGATTCCACTTCCTTACCTCTTTCCAGCCTCCTGGGTCCAGGGGGGGTCGTCTAATTAAATTATCACAGGAATTCTTCTCAGGTGCCCATACCATTTCAACTTCCTTTTGGCTAACCTTTCTTCCATACTTTCCTTTATATCCATTTCCCTCCGTAGTCCACATTGCGTGAATATGTATTACCACATTTTTACTCATGGTTTTAGTCTGATTGAAAGCACAAAATTCTAGTTACAAAATTGGATAATGAAATGTCTAATTTAAAAAATATATATATATTTTCTAAATTAGAAAGAACTTAAAGATATATACTCTTAATATATATAGAAGGAACTTAAAGAAAACTATTTGGTTATATCTCCCCTGAGTTAGTGTTTTTAGTCCAAAATGTTTAAGTGATCCTCTGTTATGACGTTTTATATATATTTATTTATCGTGGTTGGTTCCGGGCGTTCGCCCATCATAAGGATGTTTTTTATCCAACAGTGTGATAACATAGACTTGCACAGAGCAAATTGTATATATCAACTAAATACGAGTGTATCAACTAAATTTGCTCTGTGCAAGTCTATATAATCTTACTGTTTGACAAAAAACATCCTGATGGTGGGCGGTCGATGACCACAAAAAACAAGCAGGCTATCACGGAAAATATCTCTGATAATTATTTTTCCTTTGGTTTAAGATTACATGAAGAAACTGATTGTAAAGCTGACAATCTGACATTAAAGAACGTCAATAAATTTGTAATTTTGCCTTAAATATAAAAACAAAAAGTTCAGATGACTCCAGATTCCTGTGGCACCTTCTTAATAGTCATGATATAGAGGATACACGTATCACACATGAGTAGAGGCAGTAGCAGTAGTCTACTCCTGACATAATAATAGCACACGTTCCGTACCGCTATACAATTATAAGGTGAAGCCTCAATATAGGGTGAACGAACTTAACTCTACCTTAACAAAATGTACCGCTCTTCTAATTAAATAATATTTGAATTAGACACACACAGACATATGTTTATTTATTAGTTACTGTTTGTTGTCTAATTAAATATGCATTTTAATCATTTATATTTTAAAATTAATTGTAAAAAAACAAAAAAGTGCATGCACAGATGCACATCAATATTTTCAGACGGGGGGAATCTTTCTTTTCCATTTTTACTTGCAAATTCCAATCAAACTTTTCTTCAGGCCCTAATTGTCCGTTGGATCGAATATATATTAAGATGATACTTCGAAAGAAAGCATCAAAGATTAAAATAAAATTTCCCATAACAAATATTAAAAATTAACAATTACATTTGCTAATCTTTTCTTCAGAAGGGCAAAAAGATTCCATTTCCATGACGGCAATCTCCAAATAATATACATTTTTTTTTTTTTTTTTTTTTTTTAGTTGAACGTTGTATGTATGGTGGCAACAACTAAATAAAAAAAATAACAGCTGCTTAGAACCGCTGTGAAATTAGAACCAACATTGATTTTGTGTTTTGTGCGCCATTAAAACAGCCGTTGAGTGATCTGAATCGAAACTTTCTTGAGAATTATGATTTCCTAGAATGAAATCCAAAAGGATATCAAATGTGATATTTTGTGTTTAAGTTGTTTATACCCAAACAGTTTATGAATAAACCAATTTATAAAAACTTGTATTCTAATATCCCCTCGTATTTAAACAGGATCTCTAATTTACCACAATGCCCACAAGGGGTATCTGTTGCATGCAGTTATTTGGGGAGTAGCTCAGCCATTGGTTACCACAGCTCAGTACTCCATGCACTTACACAGATCAGTACACAATAAACTTAAACAACATACACCCTACACTTTACTGACAAGGACAAACACAGTTCACAATCTAGGGTCTCCGTACCTAGTTAATTGGCGTAAGCCGGAGGGAGAAGGAAGGGATTAGCTCGGTGGTAGCGCGCTGGACTAGCAACGCAGAGGTCGCGGGTTCGAATCCAACATGCTGCCCTTACAGTTTCTCTTCCAGTGAGCCTCTTACAACTCACTGTACAGTGATGAGCAGTGATGTCTGTGGCTAGAAAACACTGCTTGGAGGCCGGCAGTGGACTGAGAAGGCTCCGCAGGGCACAATAGATCTTTCAGGTCTCAGAGCGATAATCCCCTACAACAATCTACAATCTACCAGATGTACATTTATCAGATATATAATGGAGAAAGTAATTTATCAGATAAATAAGATCAAGCAATCTTTATCACAAATCGCGCAAAACTACAATTTAAAACTTGATAAAAATGTAAACAATGTTGAAATACACATCTTAAATGTGTATATTCTTTTTAAATACTCTATGGGGAAGCACTAAGCCGTCCTCGCTGTCCAAAGCCTCTCTGGGCACATTTAGCTAGTCAAAAAGCTGGACGCCGCCTTCATTAGGCCTAACCGGCCTCCGTGCAGGTCTCTCTCTTGCAGATAACACTGTGATTGAGCTGTAGAGGCTCCTACCGAGAGAAAATCTAAGAGTAGCCCTGCTGGACACGAACCGGAAACCTGCGCATTCCAACATCTAGTATAATACTTACTATCACTGACATAATCCTGCCACAAATAATTCAAAAATAATTAATTTCTTAATTTAAAAGTTAATTTCAAAAAAAAATAATTTAAATAATGGTAAGCAGTTACTCTTTCTTTGATGTGATACATATTTTAAGTTCAAAGTAAAAAAGAAAAAGTAAATAAAGAAAATTGAAAATATACATAAATAATTTCACCAGCGCATACAAAAAATTAATTTTGTTTAAAAACTCCATGTCATATGGATGGTGTTTATTGAATATCTCAACATGTCCAAGTTACAAAACATAACAAAAAAAAAGCGTTGAGCAAATAAATAGGACAACATAAGTGGAAAATAACACTGGAAAAGTATCAATTTGCTGATCTGATTTAGAAAAAAAGTAAATAATAGATCGAATTGAGATTAGGCTAGCCAGCGTTCATAATGAAACTGTAACATGGAAGAGAGAGAGAGAGAATGGGAGACTTTAATGAACCGTAAAGGAAGTAAACAAATAAATAATAAATAATAAATAATAATAATAATTACAAGTTGAATAATTTGTGTCTTATGATATTGCATGTATAAACCATTTCTAAAAAAGAATTATAAGTTTATAATATAATGTAAACAATCGTCTAATACAAAGGTCCCCAAACTTTTTTTGTCTCTTAGACCACTTACTATATTTTTCTGTTGTGGGTAGACCCCCATTGCTTAACTTATCTAACGTTTTTGCAAATTCTTTATGTTTTCGACAGCTGTTGTGCTATTCACATTAAAAGATTTAAATTTTTATTTTGTAGTCAATACGATAAAATAAAAAATATTACAATTGATTACTTTAGTAAAAGCGATTTTTTGCTTAAGTAACCGGATATTATTCCTTACCAGATAAATAAAGTGAGGAATCATTGTAGGTAAAGAATATTTTATAAATTATAAATGTTATATTAAGGAGGAATAGCCTACTATATACACAATTTTATTAAATATACTAATCAATGACTATGTTATTAATTTTAGATTTAAATAATATTTAATTAGCTGAAGTAAATGGAATAATATAGTGCACTATAAAATCCCCACTTAGATAATGATATTGGTGTTGCATAGATAAGTTTGTATGTAAGTTTGTTTGTATGTATGTTTGTTTGTATACAAAACTGCTATGTACTACTGTCTGGTCCGTTTGTTATAGTTTCAGGTTAGAATCAAGCAATAAATCTTATCTGTGTATGTGAATTTTTCTATTCTATGAAAAGCCAAAATTACAGTCACGACTTGCTTAGATAAGAACTACCATTGAAGACCCAAATTTACATGTCATAGACCCCCAATTTTGTTTTTAGTTGACATGGAACCCTTGCACTTTGCGTATCCATGGTCTAATACGTTGTTTTCGTATAATTTAGAATTTAAATTGATTGAACTTACCGTCCCATCAGTCTCCTTCCCAGCGTAGGCAAAATATTAGAAAAAATACTCCTCCGATGCCTCCTATCTATCCTAGAGCCTCTTCAATTTATCCCCTACCACCAATTTGGGTTTCGGAGTGGTCATTCCACACTATCCAGCAGGCGCATCGTGTTGTAGATGCTATCGCCAATTCCCTTGAGCAGAAACAATATTGTGCTGGCATCTTTTTGGACATTTCCAAAGCATTTGACTGCGTCTGGCACCCAGGTCTCTTACAGAAGCTCAAGAATATTCTACCAAGTATCAAGTCACCCAAGGATCTTCCAATTCCATAACTTATCCCATCCTAGCCGGTGTGCTCCAAGGCAGCATCCTGGCACCTATCCTTTATACCTTATATACTGCTGATATCCCTGAGCATCCTAACAACCATTTATACTTATGCCGACGACACCGCAATCCTTTTCTCTCATAATGAACCCGTAATCGCTAAACGTTCCCTTCAAGCCCATCTCCAATCACTCGAGTACTGGTTAACAAAATCCAGAATAAAAATCAACCCTAACAAATCCCATTATATTGTGTTCACCTTAAACAAAAAAGTCCTTAGTCCAGTTTTCCTATTCAACACTCCTATCCCTCCGGCAGACCACGTTCGTTATCTTGGTATGTTCCTATACAAGCGACTAACCTGGAACCCACACACCAGACTTAAACGGACTTCCCTCAACAGCCGCTTCACAAGCGCCTCCTTGACAAGCGCTCCAAACTCATGTACAGAATAAAAAACGGCTCTATACATCACTGCTCGCACCTATCTGGATGTACGGACTAGAACTCTACGGAAACACAAAACGTACTAACGTTAACAGAATACAAACCCTGCAGTCCAAAATACTCCGACACATAGTCGATACTCCTTATTTATTTATGTTTCCAACCATACAATCCACACAGATGTGAAGATTCCTTTTGCCCACGATATAGTAAAGCTTCGGGACAAGAAATTCCACAGCAGACTCCCCCCCTCATCACAATCCTCTCGCTCAAACCCTCTCTTCCACCACAACTTCCAGGCAATCCTACAAGGCGATTGAAACGTCGTTGGCCCCGCGACCTTCTGGGTGACTAATGGTAGTTGTCACTGGATAACTACCATTCATGACCGTCACGTCATTGTTCATACTTTCATTAGCCTATTTACTTGTTACATATTTATTTATGTAGTTGTAAATATTCAATAAACCAATTAAAAAAAAAAATTGATTGAAAAGTTCAAATTACACTTATCCAAATGTACTTCCGGATAAGAGTTGGAAGTATTGCGATCGAACTAAATTTTCGAAAAAGCGTTATCACCAGTAATCTATATTTTGAAATCCCCTGAGTACGAAAAAAAATGTTTTTAGTAACGAATGGTGCTGTATGTTTGTTTGTGTGTGTCTGGTGTGCGTGGATGTGAAGAATAACTCAAAAACGAAAAAATTACAGCAAGCCTCAAACTTGATATGGGGGGATTTGAAATTCAGAATTTCAAATTTGGAGAAAAATCGCTTAATATAAGAAGTGCGATTTTATAAAATACATTTTTGGAATTTTGTCGAAAAACATCTGTAATGATGTCCCTTTAAACTTGGAATTCTAGCTATTATAGCACAGATATAAACCTATCATTTTTATTTGTGATATTTTTCTGTAAAAAATTGTTTCTCGATAGTTCAGTGGAATTTGAGTCGTTAAAAATTCAAATGTGTTTGTTCAATATTTATTGACAATGAAGTCTACAATGTAATAATCATTCTCTACATACCTCTGTTTGGTAGATTGGCACTTGTCTTCCCTCCCCTCCTATACATTTCTTGTAAGATATAATGAGCAAAGTTTGAAATTTAAGAAAAAATTTTCATTTTTATACATAATTAAATTAAGAGGGGTAAGAGAAAGTTGTGTAAGTGTTTCAGACAGTACTTTATATATATATATTTTAAACTTAATATTTTTTACCAGACAGATAAATACTTTTTTACCTTGTCGCTAGATAATGCAAGGTCTTGCTTTGGTTAGATACTGACGCTTTCTTCTTCCAACAGCTAAGAATGCATCCGTATAGCTCTTTAAAGTACTTGCTAACCTTTAACAATTAGAATTTCTAATTAATTAATAATTTAATGCGCGAATAAAATGTATTTGTATTTATTTTTGATTGTCGTTCATAAAATAACAGAATTTTACTTCGTATATTGCAAGTTATGTATTTAAAAATTTTTTTTTGTTTTTTTAATAATAATAATAATAATAAAAGAGTAAATAATTAATCATCAATTAGGTCTGTTTCGGCCAAGTTTCTGACCGCAAGTCTCTTTCTATGCCTTCCAATCTTCCTCGTGCCTTTGGGCCTGTATCGCATCGTTTGCTGTGGCAATTGGCTAAGCTTTATGTTCTCCATATGACAGCATTCTCTAATCGACGATTTTTTTTTGTTGACGGTAAATATTTATAAAGTATCCCGTACTTCGTCATTTCTTGCCCTAACAGCCACCGTAAACTAATCTAAAAAATCATGCTTCGGTCGCTTGGATTCTGCTAAGGTACTGAGCTTTTAGCGTCCATTTCTCACAACTTTATACACAGGCAGCTGTGTGTCTACTCTATCATTTTACTGGGGAGTTCTCTCCTGATAGTGGCACACATCATACTGAACAGTCCCTATTTTCTCGTCGACATTGTTGCTTTTCAATTAAGACAGCCCCGAGGTAACAAAAATATAAGACCTGCCTTACTGTTTTTTGCATCTCATCGATCACACTGGTTCCCCCTAAGAGGTCCTTACCCTATCATATAGTGGAGGGGCTTGTATACTTTATTGGCCGCACAGTTGCAACCGTGACGGAAAAGTCATGGTTGAGGGGTCAGCAGACTAAGCGGGACCCAGGGGCATGGTCCGTTAGCCCTAAGATGACAAACCCACCAATGGACTTCTACGCGCGGCGGGCTCATATTGCCCAGTGAAAATATTCCCAATTACTTGTAAGCAATGTCAGACAAAATGATCAAAAAATGTATTAATAAATAACTATGTTGTTGATACATAATTGGACATATTATTATTTATTATAAATCTTATGGTTTGAAAAATTACTAATTTAATATTTTTTCATTCAAGAATTTCCTTAGTAGTGTATTCTAAAAATATCAGTAACATCCTGAAGGCCACTCCTTTCTTATAACCTTACTTGGCGTCACTCTCTAGCACGTATTGCTCACTTTCAGAGATCATCTTTTTTCGTGTAAAATGCTGAAATAAAAAAAATCAATTCTAAATAATATTATGCGTTATCATCATTTAAATATCTCTTTCATTTTTTTTTTTTTTTTTTTTTTTTTTATAAGTTGATTTAAGGCTAGAATTTAAAAGTGACAATTTTGGCAAATTTAATTTTTCATGTTTTATTTTTACCGCTATTGAATTACAAACGCCTAAAAGACTTGATGGCACCAAAAGAAATCTTAATCAGCTGTGAGAACGGTTGAATTCACTTTTTTTATGGAAACCAGACACTTCCCTTCCTTCAAAATTTTTTTAATGAACTTTGTTGGATAAAAGTTCCCTATAGAAGTGATAAGTCTTTTTATTCCTAATTAGTGTAACAAATTTAATTAAATCCGAAGAAAGCAAGATCCTGCATATGTACCACAATTCACACTTATATAAAGTAAAGTCACATTTACTCTTCGACATATTACCTCTCCACCGATATACTATAACAATATCCCACCCAGTAACTGCTGCTGATGTCCTCTATTTTGGGCTTTAGATTGACAAAGGATTTACATGGAGCCGACACACACGACTCAAAAGAAAAGAACTTAACATACGATTCAGGCTACTATTTTGAAATAGTTCTAGACATCAGATCGAAACTCACACAGCAAAACAAAAGACTCATCTATATAGCCATCTTAAAACCTGTTTGTTTGGGCATATGGAACTGAAATGTGGGTCCAACTAAGCGTTTCTAATCAACAACTATCCATTCCCTGCAACTCAAAATCCTTAGAACCATTGTCAACGCTCCCTATTATGTAAGACATTCCACACAGGCTTTAGACATACCCTTCCTACAAGAACAAGTTATCAAAACACGATACAATAAATTCCATATGTCCGTATCCTCTCATCACAATCCTCTTTTCCGTCGTCGTTCGTCCCGAACCCTTTCTGACAATCATCCCCGACGCCTGACACATCAAATGGCCAAGAGACTTGCTCACAAAGATAACGAACATGAACAATATTTATGTGCTACCACACAGGTAGTTTCTCCTCTCTTTTGTTTATAATTACTCATACATATTTACTTATGGCTTTTATGCTGTTGTAAATAACACTAAAAATTAAAAAAAAAAAATATTTCATAATTTGAAAGTAAGATTTATTCCATTATCTTAATATAGAACTGTAATATCTAGTTAATAATGAATCACTGAACTTATTATACATCGTATTTCTTCAAGAATGTCGAGAAAAAATTATAAAGAAATAACTTGTTTACTAACGTCTTGATGACAAATTAATTTTATTAGTCTGAAAAAAGCAATACATTTTCCAAAACGTCGGGAAACAAGTTTTTTTTGTTTTTTTTTTAATTGCTCCTCGACATCTAAAATTACAAATCTAGTTAGCAAATAAGAAATTATTAATGATTTGCTTCTTTTTTTCTTTTTTTTAATAAATATAAACTTATTTAATATTAAAATTTCTGTTTCAGTAGAGACATACTTAAGTCCAGTAGAAACGCACTGTATGAATATTGAATATTACTTGCCAGATGTGGACAATCTTACTAGAGGATTCTCAGAAGATGCCATGACCAGACTTCGTAAGTTTCTCTCATTAGACATTTTTTTCCTTTATGCTAATATATTGAAGCATTATTAGTTTAACTATATATATTTAATAAAGTATCTTGAAAAGTTTCTTACATTCCTAGAATGTATAACATGTATATGAGAAACCTTAGAGGTTTCTTAACCTTTACAATTTAAGGTCATTAAGTCAGCCCAATTGTACATTTTCTGTAATACGAGACTATATATGATATACAGATCGCCGAAGTTGTTTCAGAGCTTGATTTCCTTTCAGATCAGTCCCAAGATAGTTTGGGATCACATTTGTATCCTAACTGGATGGAGTTAAATCAAAATCAGGTTTCTCTTATTTGATGAGTGGACATTTAGGATATATGGTTAATACAAATCCAACTTGAAAATGACATCATTTCAGAAAGACTATATTGTAGTAGTTATTATAATAACTACTTTACATTGAATTTTAGGATTAGCGGAGGCTGGACAACTAAAATCCACAGCAGAAATATTCCAAAAAGGAGATAGGGCAAGTAGGAAGATAGCAATTCCGGGTTGGTATCGCGTAATTGCCTTTGCAGATATTCTTGGAAAGATAAGAAAACGATCAACAAATGGTGTGACATTAGTTAGGCAAAAATTCTCGGAAACATTCTGCTGCAAGCGTTCCTCTCCCAGACAGTTTATAATCAGTTTTGGGGGAATTATTACTATTTATTATTTGTTTGTGGGGAGGGACCAATCCCTACGCTATCCAAAGCTTCACTGGGCCCATATAGCTACCCCAAGAAAAACAACAACAAACCGGGTCTAGAACAAAAATCTAGACACGGATCTAATCCATCTAAGATTCACCGCAGTCCTAATAAATCGGACAATAACCTTAAGCGGAAATAGCCTAAGCTCTTCCACAGACATCCTATTCCGACCAAAAGTCCTGAACCTAATTTCCTCACAACCCAGGCAGATGGGTGTCCCTCCTCTGCCTCACAGACTCTACAAAATGGATCCGGCATGAGCCCCATTATGTAGATAGATGTCTCCTTAAACCACATTGTCCAGTAAGACATCCAACCAGATGCCTGAGAGAGCTCCGTGAAAATCACAGCAACGTCTCACTAATGTCCCGCTTATAACAACCTAGGTTTAATAACCATACCATAAATCCAAAACATCATCTTGGGAGTAATCTCCCAATTTTTACCTACGATTCTTCGACATTGCCAAAAGGAAATAATTTGCCTTTTGATGCTGCGCCGTAACATGTTCCGACCAATTTAATTTACTGTTCAAGAACCACCCCAAAAAACTTCACCGATTTGCAAATCTGAACCAGTTTAGGGGAAATTAAAACAAAAAATGATATATTAGATTATTTGGGGTCGCTTGACAGAGCAGGTTCTCTTCCTTTAATCTAATCTTATTCAGTTTAGATTCGAGTAAATTTTACTAAAAAAAAAAAATACTTTAATTTTCTCTTAAAATTAAAGTCCTGTCTTACAGATGTAGCATTTAATTTATTTCTTTACGAATGGACAGTGTTATCTGTAACGAGAGAACACTGTCCGGAGGCCGGCAGTGCACTGAGATGGCGCTCCGGCCCTTAAATTTGAAAAAAAAAAAAATAATTTCACTATATACTGCAACAGCTTAAGCTTCATTGTTTTACAAATTTCCTAGAAGAATATCCTTTTCCCCTTTGCAAAAAAATTAAAATACTACATAAAATTATTAATTAATTATTGAACTCAATCATGGAATTGATGATAATATTATTGGTTTCCGTCCTTTATTTAATTGTAGATTGATAGATTATTGAATTAATGAAGAAAAAACTTGTTACATTTCAGATATGGGTAGATCAGCAATAGCATTGTTTATATTGGCTTTCTTCACAATATTCGTAGCATTCTGGACAGGCATAGCTGGATGCTGGAGAAGATCCCCTGGAAATATTACTGCAACTGCTATTCTCATGTTACTTGCTTGTAAGTAAATAGTTTAAGAAAATAAAAATATTATCTTACTTAAAACAGTATTAAAATATTAATATATTGTATTGCATTAAATCCGCATAATATAGTTGAACTAAAAATCCAAAGCAACATATGTTCAGATAATGCAAATACAATACTTTCATGCAATATTTATTAAAAAGTCAACCATTTTATAGAACAATTTAATGTGCATTTTATTTAATTATTTAAAAAACAGTCTCAAGATTTAATGATTTATTAAATTTAAATATTTAATTATATTTTGAAAACAAGATAATTATAAAGAGTGCATTTAATAAGATAATTTATGAGATATTTACCTTATATTAACAATAAAATTACGTTTCCAATGTTTTTTTTTTACATTATCAAACCTTTTTCTGATATAAAAATAGAAGTACATAAGTCTGGCAATTTCTCCAGTGAACGAGCTATAACGGGGTTAAAGTCTCTTCTTTGTGATGTTTTTCTGCCCAGCAGACCAAATGATGAAATGGTTAATGATTTGTTGGAATTATCAGCCCAAAACAACGCTCGAATACCTTTATTTTTTTTATTTATTTTATCTGAAATTCTTTCTTAAACGATGAAAAAAAAAGGTTTTCCCAAGCCAAAATTATCTGTTTTTAGTTTCAATTTTTACTAATGTTTTGTAAAATTATGAAACAGTAAAAAAAAAAAAAGGCAAATTTAAATGTGAAAGAAAAAAAGGATCAGAAAAGTAATTCACAAATTTTTCATACAATGTTTGAAGAACTGATTACAAAAATAGATAATTTGATCTTTTGAAGTCTGAATTTCAACAAGACTTTATTTACTTTGAATTAAAAAAAAAAAAAAACATTTAAAATATAGATTAATGTCAAATATAAAAAATTTAGTTTTTTAATATTTATCAACTAATTAATGAATATTTACATTATTAAATTTTCTCAAGTATGAAACATATTAGTTATTGTTTGATTTTCGTCTTAAAAAGAAAACATTATTAACGACATTCTCTTACTACAGTTATAATAAAAGATTATAATTCTGTGAATGAAACTTAAATTCAAATTTTCTTCGTAACTTATATATTTTTATTAAATGTTTACTTGTCATCAATTTTATAATATCAATGGGTGAATCTAAGTTTAATAAAATGATTGTTTAAGGGGAAAGAGCTTAGCTAGCTTCCCCCCCCACTTCCTGAACTACTTTAAATGAACTTTCTCGCAAAAAAAAATTTCAAACAAAACTTAGATTTCCCCGTATAGAGTTAGTATATCAAATTTAAACAAATCCGTCGGTGTTTTTACAGAGAAAAATGCAGAAAACCGAACAAAAAAAAAAAAAAAATCTTTCATGCCCTTAAATGAATTTTCCCGGAGAAATGTTTCAAATAAAAGTTGTAGCTGTTAGTATGTGTAGTTGATATATCAAGTTTGAAGAAGATCGTTGGAGCCATTTTTGAGAAAATCGCAAAAACGTAAAAAAAGAAACTAGTAAAGTGGTACTTCCGGTTGAGGAATTTTGACAGATGACGAACCCACTGTCAGATCCCATGGTGATAACTAAACGGAATATCAAGTTTGAACAAAACCACTTCTCAAGGGACCTCAAAACGGATATATCCGGTGAAAATTCAATATCGAAAATTTTGACACTATTACAATACTTCCTCTTACTAGGAGTAAGAGAAAGCATATAAACTGTTCAGTAAAAAACCCACTTTGGTCAACCGATTTTTTCAAATTTAGAATTTTAGCGATATATTTAATTCTAATTAATATTATTTAGATGATATTATTGTATAATAAACGGAAATAGCACATAATTACAACAAAAAAAAAACACCCCTTCCCCGAAAGCCTTAAATGAACTTTCTCATAGAAACGTTTCTAATAAAAATTTTAGTTTGATGATGTTTAATTGATATTGTAAATTTAAAGAAATTAAAAAAAAAAAAAAGTGAAAAAAAAAACTATAAAGTAAAATAAATAAAATTTGACAGGTTAGTTCATCCTATCGGATCCCATGGTGATACCTAAACGTAATATCAAGTTTGTACTATCTGCGATTTTTTTTTTTTTTTTTTTTTTGCCATGCTGTTCACATACATACCACATCGACAATTTTCTAAAAAACACCACCTTTATGAATTCAGGAGATGTCAAAATGTGTATTTCCGGTGAAGACGAAATATAGAAAATTTGATACGGTTACAATACTTCCACTTACTAGGAGTAAGAGAAAGTAAAAGACTAAATCAGACATTAGTTATCTTGTTATTTTTTTGGAGTCAATAATATTTTTATAATATAAATATAATCTTCATACTTGACCGTAAATTTTTTTAAATTTATTAATAGATAAGCTCCCGATAAGGACTGTATTGACAAACTCTCTGGGGGTGGTGCAGCGCCCGCAGTTTGAACCCATGTGGGTATATTATCGCTTAGAAGTTTATTGTCGTGCACTGGCCGCCCTATAATTTCATTTGAAACATTTGTCCGGAAAATTGCTTTAAGACGGAGTCCTTGTAACTCAGTGATATTAGACTTGCTACTTTTAAGATTTCATTTCAAAATTATTATAACGGTTCTATCACTTCTCAAATAATCGGTTTGAAGAAAATCTGTAAATCTAAAGTTGAGAATTGCAGTAAAGAAAATTGTGTGAGTGCAAAATAAACAGATTTTGTTTTTATTTAAAACCAGGATTTGTTAATACAAACAAAGAATAATTAAAAATGATAATTCAACTTAAATTTCCTTTTTAAATAAAATGTACAACCATCTAATTAAAATAAGCAAACAATTTACAAGTACATTAGATTAGATTAAATTGGGGAGGGCCACGCCTCATTCCACTGCGACCTTTATTGAGAGGACTATTGTGGATCCCCTGGGTTTATAGCACATCCCTCAAGTTTGCCCTCTTAATCAGGCCTAACAAAGCTGAAAGTGGCTCTATCATGAAGCTAGTGGCTTCGGGATTGCTATTCCCCAATTGAAGAAACCTTGTTCTCGCCAGGCAGGCACACTCACAAAGGATGTGTACCGGGGTTTTCTCCTCGGTCCTACAGAAATGGCATAATGCGTTATCTGCAACTAGTAAGTGATGCATGTCCCTACTCAGCCTGCAATGCCCTGTTAGTAGGCCCACTATTAGCCTTATTCCCTTCGGCTATGGCTCAGTAGATCCTTGGTAAATTTAGGCAAATGTCTCTTAGTGAAGAATTTTGACTGCCTCTGCCGTGGCGTACTTTCCCACCATCGCAGATGCTGGTCTTCTATCCATTCCTTGATAGAAGCGTGAATGATGCTCCTGGGCAACCCGCAGAAGGGCTTGGGGCCTATAAAGGTATCCTTCGAGCCCTACCTCGCCAGGGCGTCCGCCCTTTCGTTGCCAAGGAACCCCACATGACCGGCACCCACCTCGGTTAGGGTAGACCCACACCAGTCTTGAGACTACTTAGTGTGAGGAAAGTGCCTTCAGGGCTGACTGACTGTCGGGTATATGGCCACTCTTTTACCCTCTAACCCTTGCCTTATAATCTCCTAAGCGCTGAGTTGTAACGCCACAACTCCGGCCTGAAAGGTACTTCCCTAGGCTGGCTTTAATCTTAACTTTAGGCCTGCCTCCATAGATACTATTAAGCTATTACTTCCAGATAATTATAGTAATTAAATACCAATTTTTATTGTACAATAATAAATAAATATGGCAATCGCACATATCTAATTAATTAATACTTTAATAAATAAAACTAGCCGATGTGATCAATTTGTTGTATTGATCAAAACATAATCACTGTAAAATATTATCTGTCTGCATTAATAACCTTAGTAACCTTCAATATTTTAACTTTCACTTACTGTTAGGTAAAAAAAAAGAAGAATTTATTATAATATTATTATGTTAATCATGAATTGTAATATTTTAGGTTTATTATCTGCTGGTGCAATGGGATTATGGCATGGTGTTGAATATTATGAAAAAGAAAGAATTGTCGGCGAAGAGTTTTATCAACAATGGAACAATGTAAGTATTGTAATTATATTAAAGGTTAGCAATAACACTAGTTGTTTAGAAAAAATACTTTGTCAAGTTTTAATTTAAATAAATATTCTATGTGGTTGTATGAATGAATTAATAAAACAAAAATGAAATGAATTTCAAATTGGCAGCCATTAAGTTTTAAGAAATGATTAAACTGCAATGGTCAGAGAAAAAAAACAAACAATTCTCTACTAACTCAACGTTTCGGGAGCCAAGAAAGGTATCAATATTACGAGTATATCCGAAACATACAATAAATAAAATATTTTATTAATTTTTCTTTAGAAGACTTCTCAAAACATTGCCATATTTAAATAATTTCCTTAAATTCAGTATTGATAAATTTATATATTATACCAATCAATAAATTATTTTTACTCTTAAAATTAGGAGGACATTCGTAACTTCAGTTTGCAACCGGTTTGTTTATTTTGAGCAATGAGTACTTGAATTATAGAAACTAAGTTGGTAACTAGAATTATCTCTATAGAAATTATCAGACTGTTTTTTAAAAATTACTTTATATATATCTTTATTTTGACAGAGGAAGATGCTGAACAAATTCTGAATATGTATATTTTTATAAGCAAATCAGGTTGCACACTGAAATATTTATAAATATATAGAAAACGAAATGAATATTATTATTACAAGAAAATCTTCTAATAGTTGCATTAACTTAGTTTCATTTTGATACTCTTTGAACTAAAAATTTTATATTTCAGTAAAACATAATTAACTATTAATTTTATATTTTTATTATTTCTTCTATGATTGTCTGTTATTTAATAAAGTTTTCTTAATTTAATAAATGATCAAAACAGATAAACTTTGAACTGGTTTTTTGTTTTGTTTTTTGGTGGGCCATTAAATTTCCAATTTAGGTGCTGCAAAATGAAACGGTGACAAAAAGAGATTGGTCATTTCTACTAGCATGGATCTCGGTTGGTGCAATGTTTGTATCTTCAGTACTGTTTATGGTATCAGCCTGCTGTGTCCGCGGCGAACTAGAGTCGGATATTGATTCACACAACATGCACTACGTTATGCCAGGTAGTAGAAATTAAAGAAAAAAAGGAATAAAAAGGGGTTAGTTGTAGCCTGCCGAGATCTTCAGACCTTTCTCTACAAGCACTAACAATGGATATTTGAAGCCTTTCTATTTATTTATGTAGCTATCAATTCTTAATTAAAAATATCTTTTTATAACAAATTGCTCACCTATGAATTCAAATTGCTAATTTTAGAAATTTCTTATAATAATATAAATAAATCTGGTGTAAATAAGTAGATTAATGCTAATATTTGAGGTTGTCTGCTAATATTAACAACCTTATAATGCAGTATTTTGACGCAATTGCATTAAGAAGTTTCGGTGCAATTTTTCCATAAACTAAGCGTACTGACTAAGATAGTGTAGACTATAAATTTTGTTGTAATATTTTTTCAACACCTATGCACACCCTCCTTTATACATAGAATGATGAAAGAAATAATGCATTCATTATTATGAATTATTTCGAAAGCATTCAAATTTTTATTCAATTTTAGTGAATTGAATCCTTACCACAAATATGTACTTGTTTTCAGATTTCCAGAGCACAGAAAAAAAGGGCTTAATGTGATTATAAAAGAGAACCTGTGTAATTAGCCTAACTCATAAACATATCCAAATGACATAATGTTGAGATAATCCAAAAGAGCACCCGAAAAAATGGTTGCCAACAAAATTCGCCTACCGAAATGAAACTCAATTCTTTTTTTTTTCAATTTTTTTTTTTTAATAGAAGAATCGATTATCCAACATTTTTCCTATAAATTTTGTTGTAACATTTTTTCAATGAATTACCTTTAGGTTGTTTCTATGGGGGACCTGACGCTTCTCCTTCAAAGTGGCACTTATGTTTAAAGCCCAACCTTCTGTATAATAAATTTACTTATAAAAGCTATAAAAGTTGAATTTTCATTATAAGCCGAACATTAGATAAAGAGAAATAGGCAATGAGATGAAGATTTGTTATTATTACATAAACGGCTCAACCTTTAACAGTGTTTTTTTTTAACTTGTGAATTTCAAATTTGAGATCTTAAAGGGAAAATCCCTTCAAATAAATCATAATTTAATGTTTTTATTTTTTTACATTCTATTTATAACTTTTGGCTTTCAAATCTATTATTAATACTTAAACCAGATAAAACAGTAAATGTATCCCAATTTAATAACATCATATGTTGATGGAAGGGAATAGCTTAGTGGTTATGGACTCCCACGCGGAGGAGTCGGGTTCGAGCCCAGCTGGATAAAAAAAGATAGATTTTTTTCTTCCTAGGAGTCTCTACAGCTCACTGTCCGATGATGGACAGTGTTGTCTGTAGGGAGAGAACACCTGTCCGCAGGCCGGCAGTGCACTGAGAAGGCTCCGGCGCCAATGACCAGAGATGTTGACGCGCCTTAAATTAAATGAAAAAAAAAATAACGTCATAGGATTTCATTAAGTTAATGAAATTATCTTTATGAACATAAAATAAACTACATTTTATAAGAAGTTATACATACTCAGCATTAGCGTTTTTATTTTTATTTACACCTGGTGAAACAAAAAAAAAGGAATGAAATTTCTAAATTAGCATGTTTATTGTTTTTACTTCTAACTATGGCTTGTGCTAAAATAAAAAAAAAATACTCTGTATTAACACACGCACACACAGGTGTTACGTGATGCATCGTTCACTGGCTACGACTGGTCATTCTTCTTGGTGTGGGCTGGAGTTGGCTTCTCTTTTGTGTCTGCGGCACTATTCTCTGGTGCAGCAGTCTGTCTGAGATCGGAGCGTATCAAGGAGGAAACGGTCAACATGCAATATTTAATGCCCGGTAATAATGGCTCTCAAAACACTAACAAAATAAAAAAAAAATTAATAATAATTTTGAGTTTTCTATTTATTATTTTGCAATGATTTATATTATTATTTTCTGATTTTTAACAATTTTAAAATATTCATGTGGTTTTTTTTTAAATTGGTGTTTACTTAAATTTTAACCAATTAATCGCTTATTAATTCTAGTAAAATGTACATAATAATATAGATTCTGCTTTTTAAGTATCCTTACAGTACAAATATACAAAGATAATTTGTTTGTTCCTTCACAAAATAATATTAGAAATTTTCTAATGAAATCTATGTGTTGTCATAATTTTGATCACAAAAATAGCATAAAATTTACTATTTACAATAAATTTATATAAAAAGATAAAAGCTATAAATATTAAATTTTCAATTTGATGCCGAACATTGCATGAAGAGAAATAGGCGAGACGAAGATTTTTGATCATTACATAAACGGCTAAACCTTTAACATTCTTTTTGTTTAACTTTTGAATTTCAAATTTGAGATATTAAGAAATTATAAATTAAACCTTTTTCGACCCTTGAAGCTAAGGAAATTTTATAACTTAAACTTAATTCACTTCATAAGTTGCAAATTGGATTTTTCACATCTTTCAAAAATTCTACCCCCCCCCCCCGCACAATTAAATACACATTTCTTAAGTTTCTTTAAATGCACAAACTTTATCCACAATTTTGAGTATGTATTTATGTTTTATCTTCTTATTTTTATTTCTTTTTAATTATTCACTTTAATAATTGATATTTAAACATAGAAGAAAAGATTGATAGCAATTATGAGACATCCATAATTTTTTCTGAAAATAGTAAACAGTGTAGACAAGGTAGAAGGACTTAAGATTTGACTATCAAATTAATTTAGATCATAAAGGTTTTAAATAAATCTTTATTACTATAACTCATCACTTGAAAGGGATTTGATTATTCTTTATTGTTAGTATTAACGAAAATAAAATTGCAAGAAAACAATATTGTTCACTTTATTAATTATGTAATCACTTCCATATTGCGTGTCACATTAGTGTGATCATGAATATGAGCTTTTCAGTTTACATAGAAATTATTAGGTCTCTAATTTCCAAATTTTTAACTTTCAGCTGAAAAATTAATAGAATTTGGCTTTAGAATTGGTTGTCATTAGAAAATAATAGGACACTAATAAGATACAGCTGTATTCAAGTAAATATATTATTACAGACTAGAAACATGTAATAGTGTTACATGAAGATCGAGTATACTCAACACAGCTGCACTTTTTTATATTACAGTGCGCTGCGACTAAAGAGGTCTATTGTGGCCCAGCTCACTGGTGCCAGGGTGAGACTACTTACCTACAGCACCCCTTCCAGATTAAGATCTCTAAGAAATCTCAGGATCTGGGGAAGGGTTCTTGGGAGGGGATATCTTCCTCCGACACTTGGGAACTTTCAGGCTTCCACATCTTCTCCGATAGAAGCTGTGGCCTACCTTCTTCAGGTGTCCCCTGAGTCTTCAATGCCCCGTGAAAAAACTTGTCAGCGTACGAAGCCTGCTTTTACTTAAACTGATGCACGCTTCAGAACTTTTCTGGTTATGACTGCCCAGCTAGGTCTTAGCTTGCCTTGGTACTGGGAGAATTTTCCAGAGCTGTGCTCTCTTTACTTCCTCCTCCTTTTTGAGTTCTTTCCGAAGAGCTGGTCAGTTATTCTAAAGAAGGTTTCAGGCATCATTTTGGGAGATGCAGCGCCTTTCCTCGACCATCTCATTTCCGTCCACCCCAACATGCTCTGGCATCCAAAATGGGGTAACAATGTTCCTCCTGCCCAGGTCATTGAGGTCGCATGTATGTGTTTTATAATGATATTTTATTTTTTTACCAATGTATATATAGTACTATATTTAATGTTTGTCGAGGCATTCCCATATCATTTTTGAACCGATGACATGTGAACTCAGTGCTTTAATAGCGGCCTGGCTATCGGATAGGATTACAAACTTCTGATTCCGATATTTCCTATCGAGGTTATACTGGACACACCTTTCAAATGCATAAATTTCAGCCTGTAAAGGTGCTGCCCATATTTTACATTTGCCCATAGGCTCCGGCTATCTAGTCCTTGGCGACACACTCCGTCCCCAGTCCCTCCAAGGGTTCTTAACCGATCCGTAAACCATACAATGGCATGTTCTGTATTACACATCAGAACTTAGTACATATAAAAAAATATTTTTCCTCAAAAACTACATTCTTTTACTTAACAAATATATGAATACTTCTCAGTTGGTGGAGATAGTTGCGAAATTTCCAGACTTTATGTTATGGAGGAACAACAAAAAATGTGTCATTTATATATTTTGGCTCAAAAAACGATTACAGCATTGGAAAAAAGATTTTTCTCTCTAATTATAGTTGCATGTATATAGAAAGTTTATCGTATCCTCACATTTCTAATTTAATTGGACTATTGCAAATAATATGCAAGCTAATTTAATCTTGTCCATTGCAAGGCCATCTTTTTACATTTTTTTATAATAAATTTTAATCATCGATCCAAATCGTCTGAAACTTAAAAACAAAACAATAATATCGAGCTGAATCCCACGTTAACTGAGAAAGCACATACATAACACTCTAGTAAGTGTTATCTGATTTTAATAAATAACAAGAAAAACCTCAACGTATTCTAGCAGTATCAGGCAGTTTCATATTTTACAAATTAAGCATCATGCCTGTTGGCAAATTAATCAAATTAGCAAATGGATACCCGTACTGGACAGATACGGCGCGCTAAAGTTCACGGCACTGATAATTTTTTTTTATAAAAATCAATTTTCTAAAATCATTGAAACATAAAAAATTTATTTTTATAGCCTTTGTTTATTAATTTTAGTTTGGCTTTAGTTCAAGTATAATATTGAATATAGCCCGCGTCTTATTTATATCTAAATTGACTAGCTAGCTCTCTGCTGAGTTTGAGACCCCTGACTTAGATTAATATTCTTAGACCACAGTTTATCCTAAATAACATTAATAAAATCTTCTTATTGTGTTACATATATCACTAATAAACATTCCTAGACAACAAATTTTATAAACGCCAAATCAGTTGTTCGAAATATAAAATATAATTAGATTTTAATAAATCTTGGTGTCTCATATTTTTCTATCATATTTTTATTTATTATTTAAAATTACCATTATTTATTATTAAAATTTAATAGATAAAAAATTATATTTATTTCTTTATTTTTGCTAACAGTATATCCACAGAAACAGCAGTACGCTTATCCACCACCAGGTTATCCACCGGCAGCCGCCTATGCTCCAGGCCCTCCGTACTATCATGGCTCTCAATATGGCCCATACAATTATTAATAGTTAAAAACAATTAAGTACAAACATTAAAACAGTATTCTTGTAAACAGTTACTATAAACCACAATCGGGAAGGATTATTCAATATCTGACCAAGATTGTTGTATAAACACAGCAGCTATTTCAAAGGTTCAAAGGGCAGACACACACACACACACGCAAAAATAGACACAATGCTGTACATAAGAAATTATGTTGGTTAGTGTTAATAGAAGAATATAAAATAAATTGCCATTGACAAAAAAAAACATTTTGAAATTTAGAGTCAGTTATATCTTTTTAATTTTGAAAACAAAAAGAGACATTTTGATTTGAATTGATATTTTTCTTATTTAAATATGAACAACAATATAAACAAACCCTCAGGCTATTTGTTTTATATTCCAAAGTAAGATGTAAATTGTTTACCTTAAAAATGTGCCTGTATAATATAAATAATAATTATACATATAATTTGTATTATACTAAGTAATAATAATATAAACTGTTTTTTGCACTTTTTTGGTGCACATTATGCAGAAATACAATGGTATTTCGAAATTTATGTTTTGATATATATTTATATCATTATACATAAATTATATTAAATTTGTTTTAAAGTAATTTTTTTTTAACTTATGTATGTATGTATGTGTTTTATCATGATTTTTTTTTTTTTTTTTTTTTTTTCCTTTGTATATATAGTAGTATTATATTTCCAATTGCTAAAGTTAAGGACCTTAGAATATATTATTTTTAAACAGTAACGGTAAGAAGAAAATTCTAATGTTACAAAAGTATCTTCAAAGTTTGTAAATATAAGTTTACTGACGAGGATTATTAAAAGTGTTATTTTATACGAGTAAGTGAAAAAAAATTATTAAAAATCAATAATTATAAAAATATTTTTTTATATAATTTTTTTTAAAACATTAAAAATAGTATTTATATGTAAAAAAAGGGTATGATAATCTATATCCAATTAGTAAAATAATAAGAACAAAAAATTGTTAAAATAATCGAAATGTGCATTTGAAAAAATATAAAAAAGTTTCAATTATTATGATTTTATATTTGGAATGTGCTTTTAAAAAAAAAAAAAAAATTATTTTTAAATTAAAAATGAAAAAAAAAACAAAAAAAATAATGTATTAATTCATAAGGAGTCCTTTTTCTGAATCCAACATATTTTAATAAGAAGCTATTTACAACGGTTTACTACATCATCAAACGGATTTGGAGCGTTCCAAATTTTGAAAATACTCTGAAACCTGTAGGGTAAAGCAATTCCTGTATCTTCGGGGATAATAATTTTCTCTAAAGTTGAAAATTTTTTTAGTGGAGCACAATTCACTTAGATTTTTGTTGGGAGAAGAGTGTAATGTTAGAATTGCCAACTCTCAGGCCCTCCCAGATCACTTGGTTATCTCTGTGATAAGTATAATTTGTTAATTTTGAATGGCAGATTTCCATTCGGGTGACAGTGGAAGGAATTTACTTTTGTTATGTAATAAAGGGTTGCTCAGTAAATGAGATATCCACTATTTCCACTTGATTGTATATCGATTCAAATAAAGAATATAAATATGTCTCTTTTAACAAGAAGAAAGAGTATTTTAATTCTCTAATAATAGGTGTATTGTTGCTCATGATTCTAGGGAACTTTGCCAGATTTTCAATCAAATTAGGAAATAATATTTTGTTTGTAAGAATAATTTCTCTCTGTCCAGCTTGGGTTTCGCATTTCACAGACCTTCTTAATCCTCTATCTAATACATTATTAGTTCAGTATGCTGAACCTCTTATTTTTAATTGTTTTCCTCCATTCACATTGAATGAGTAGCTTTCTTATGTCTAAGTAAAGAATAATAAAGCCCCAGGCTTCGATCGTATTACCTCAGAATTTTATAAAAACGCCCCTGATTCATTATTATTCCATAGATTCCTCTTACTTATTAATAATATCTACTAAGTTGGTTTAACGCCCCCTCTTTTAGTAGATCTATTGTTTTTTCCATTATTTAAACGCGATGATACCAACAACATATCTAATTATAGAGGCAATTGCTACACTGATGTTATGGCAAAGATATTTTACGGTTTGCTTTTGCAACGTTTGGAATATAATTGAAAATCGCCTTTTGAATGAATATCAGGCGGGCTTTCGTCGTGGATATTCCATCCTAGATAACTTGTTGATTCTTTTATTAAAAAGAAAGCTAAATAAATATGTTTTTTTTTTTTTTATTTCTCGGCAGCCTTCGACAGAATCAATCGTCTAGTCTTTAATTCTTGACTGTATAATTTGGGCATTTTTTCAAAATTCATTACTGTTTTAAAATCCTTATTTATGGATACTGTCGTAGGGTGAGAGATAAAAGCGCATATCAACATGTTGTTCACATATTAAGGAAAATCCGTGAATAAAGTTCACCCAAGATTTTTTTTTAATTTTTCGCGATTTTCTCGGAACTTTTTCAAGATGTTATGGTAATAATCAGTGGTGCATAAGCACTGCGACACGGCAGCAATCCCAAAAAATAACTATAAAAATTAATTTTAAAATTTATGATTATAAATAAAATCTTGGCACAATTTTCATTTAAATACTAAAAATGAATCCAATTTTTAAAAAGAATTATTTCATCAAGCGTTGCTTGATTCTGACGCTGCCCAAAAGCTGCCAGCTATAGCAGTGTCAAAAAATGGTCATATTCGGTCATTTCCGATAAGCTTAATAATGTGACCCAACTAATGCTATTTTAGCTGATCGTGAGCTAACGTTGATTGTGATTGAATTGATGTAGGCTATATTAAAAAAAAAAAATTATTGTGTTCAATAATAATTTTTTTATAGATTAAAAATGTACAATAAAATAAATATTACATAATAATTGTCTTTATTTCAAAAATATTTACAACATAAAATGGAAATTTTAGTTTTAAAAACAAAAAACAAATAAAATAAATATTACTTTATAGGATTACCAAGATGGATGTTAGTTAGTGTTAAATATTTAAAAAACATTACATTTTCTCAATTGACATTACCCGAAAAAATTGAAATAAAAAACAAAGGTCTTCTACAATCTTATGACAGATTGCTTGGATTGTGAGGAAATTAGGTTCAGGAACTTTGATCGAAACAGCATATCTGTGGAAGAGCTTAGGCTATTTATTTCTCTTTAAGGTTATTATCTATACTGCGGTGAATGTTAGATGCGTTAAACCCGGGTCTGGATTTTTGTTCTAGACCCAGTTTCTTTTCCTTCTGGGTAGCTATATGGTCCCAACGGAGCTTTGGGCAGCCATATATTCCTTTATCACAGACGAATAATAAAAAAAAAGTATCTAGTACGCTACTAATTTTTGATATAATACTATCAGTGCACTATTTATTACAATAGTAAACTTGATTCCATGTTAATGATTGAATTGGTTAATTTTACCAGCAACAGTATTGGGTGTAGATTGTGGTTGGTAGTGGGTTCGATTTCCCTGTTCTTGACCTGGGATCTTATGTGGAATATCGATATAATCGACCCCATGAAGAAATCTTATCTAAAGAAGTTATTTATAAATGTTTAAAAGATGATAAAAATACTAACAAGATACGTCCTTGCATCTCCAGTGTTGAGAAGAAAATAATAGGTTCCCTCTATTGCCTATATTACTCATTTTATTATCCGCTGCCACAAAGTTATATCAGCCAAATAGAATGTGGTTCAGATTTTCTGTTATATAAGATGAAAACTTGTTTAAACCATATCTTCCGAATTTTAGTATATTAGAATAAATTATAATCATTGGTATGGCGAATATATAGAAATATTTATCAGATCATGTACACAGATATCTGCCGTCATTATATAGAAAAACATGTTCAAGTAGTATCTAATCCTTTAAAGTCAATTGCCAAGATATACATTTCAGCTGAATCGGTTCTACTTGAATGTGGTTTTACCCTTTTAACCTTGTTATAAAATCTACTGATGTCATTGGCCAATTGAGTGGATGATCTACCATCCCAAATCTTTATTAGTAAGCTGGCACCTACACGGCTAACTCCAAGGCCAAATCTGAAAATATAAACAAATGCAGTAATCCCTCAAATATTTTTTTAATCCTTATTTTCTTTAAAGCACTTTATTCCCTGGTATAGACAAAGGTAATATTTAGGCGTAGACTTATATCATATTGTGGTTTAGTTTTGAGTTTTTGTGTTTCCAAGATTATAGAAACCAGAAATGTATTCTATTCTAATCGCCCTTCGCGATGTATTAGTTACTTTTTTTTTTTTTTAGATTATGCAAATGTATAATGCTGTAACAATTTTTACTTTTTCTTACTCCTAATAAAGAGGAAGCATTGCATTTTTTTGTATAGTACTTTCGTAAAAGATGGGATAAGCACATGGTAGCGCGAACTAATCCCACGCGGAGGTCAGCAGAGCTGCCCCTAGATTTTCTCTTCCTAAGAGCCAGAGACCGGCAGTCAAGACTCCATAGATGTTGCCGCGCCTTAAATTAAAAACAAAAGTAGTATACTTTACTTGAGAGCTTAAGGCTTTTACAAAAATAAATTACAAAAAATAATCACAGACGTTTACTTGTATCGAGAAGAAATTCAGGGGTATCCGTTAGTTTTGTTAATTCCTGCAAATTTTGTTTTTGATTTTGTGATAGTTGTATTTGTTTGTTAATGGGTGTTTGGTAAACAAGCTGAGGCAGATTATAAATTGGGTCAAAAACAAGGGTAATGAAAAAACTTTCTTTTTTTTAACTTGAGAAGCCAAGTTTTATACACGTCAAAAATTTATTTAAGAATCTAATGTCTCTAGTTGGAAGTTTCACGATAAAGTATTTACCGTGTTATATAATAAATGTAAATTTCTATGATGATTAGAATAGATAATATTAACATCCCTCTAATTAACTAAAAACTTCTTATTGATTTAACGTATGATTTACATAAACCTATGAACATATCTAAATCATTGTTACAGTCATTAAAAACATTGAAATGTTTAAAATTATGGTGACCCTGTTCATGAGCACAACTCCTACCAGATTTACACAAAGCTGTATAACCCGTTGGCTTCTTCCATACCTCGCCTCATCCGCTATATAAGGGAACTAATATGTACGAGGAGATGTGATCTAAAATGATAATTAGCTATGGTTTTATATATATATATATATCTCTTGACATTCGCATAGATTATCGTTGTATACAATGTGTTTATGCGTGGAGGGATAAATATGTTACTACCACGTCTTATTATAAAAATAAAAACATAAGTTTCTGGGAATTCTAATTTAAGAAAATAGGCTATCGGGAAGACGGTACAAAAAGGCATCTTTAGTAGTATAACAGTCTACTACACCAATCTGAAAAAGGCATATCCGCATAAACAATTTTTACACGATTTTGAAATTCCATTAAATTAGGTTTATAATTAATTAGAAATTATGATAATCGTTACGATATTTCTTATTATCACAATACTTCCAACCTTGTACATATTTAATACAAATTTATAATTTACCGTTGTAGTCAACTAGAAAAGGATGGATAAATAAAAATTATGGCTTAATACATTGATAATTCCGATACACAACAATTTGTATTATATATTTTAGTAAATTACGCCGACCGGCTAGATTGAACATCTAAATTATCTGTATTAAAACAAGTTCTAAAATATTCACCAGTCTCATTTTATAAAAAATTTCCTTTTAAACTTACAAATGAATGTATATGGTACTCTGTTTGATCACACGCCAATGATATGCAATACAAACTTCACTAAATGTGACTTTTGATCATGTGATAACCCTACTACATTAGGTAAAGTAGTAAAAGCATTAATACTTTGTTGTTGATCTAATTTGAATAAAAACAAACTTCTTGACTGATTACGTTAATCAATAAATAGTGATTAATTTTCTTTAATTTCATTCTAATATCATAAGTGAAACTATGGTTAAATAATGAGTTATAATTTAGAAGATGAAAGTAACAATACCTAACTACCGTATATGCAAGTTTAATTATAGCATCGTGATCAGCCTCCTTTACACCTGTTGCATTAGGAGCTATGTCACTAAGCAAAACATCAACATATCTGCCATTAAGAGCATGCTTTATCCGAAGTAGGCCTTCTTCACTAGATAAATCGGTTCTTCCAAATACAAGCGCACCTTCAAGAGGAAGAATTGGTAATCTATCTACAGCAATAACCATCCCTTGAGGCTTTGTAGTATCTACAAAACAATTATATTCTTTAAAAATTTAAAATACTTTTCACTGTAGGAGAAGCGCATTCACTTTTTCTAATACTAGTCATCTATGATTGTTGAGTTATTATATTACAAAAACCATTACTGTTTACGTTCTAGATTTATTAGATCATACGAATCTTGTTAAGTTTATCTTCTAATAAATTTGTCTTCCTCATTATTTACAAAATATTTTTCAACAAAATTGATTATGTTAAACTAATTTTTTAACAGAATGACAGAATGTTTAAAGGCCTGATTGCTTCAGGAGAGTCCACATCATACCAGACGCTCAATTCATCTTGACCGGAGGCTCAGCAAGGACCCTCAACATATACCCTGTTCTATGGCCGCTGAATTGCTCCTACAGAACATGGGTGCACAAATTTCAAGGAAATTAACTGGAAATATCACCTATTGATGCAAATATTTCAGTAAGGTGATTGTTGGATAAGCCTCAAGCACTCGCATGGGCCAGACAGAAAAAGGCTATTTTCCTGAAAAGAGGAAACGGAACTTAATTCAGGATGAAGGGATCTTTTGACTGCAGGACTAACTCATGGAAATTAATAAACAACTATCTATAACCTTCAAGCAGCAATCACTCTCCACATTCCAAAAAATTTGATTTTTTATTTGATTCCATCAAATCCTACTTTCAATCAAATGCTTTAGCAATTTCCTTAAAAGACCAAAGAACAAATTTGTTCAAAAACTTATATATTAATTAATATATAATTAATATAATACTTAATATAATTAATACCTTAATACTTAATATATAATTAATTAATACTTCTTGCATTAAGAGTAACTTATCAAAAGGAATGCGGGTAAATTTTCATTTATTTAAAAATTTGTTAAAACTAACGCTTCCATTTTCTCTCACATCACTTCTAGCCTAAATAGTCATGGATGAATGCAGGGAAAAAACAATTAACCTTTGTATGTAAGGAAATTATAGTATTACTTTAAAAGGCTTGCAACATAATGGAACACCCAGCAGTTTTCAGTTTTATTTGGCAGCATACTTTGCCAATGACATGCTTGTTAGGTGATTTAATTTATACAAATAAATTTTCAACTGACGAAAAAAAAATATTATCAATCTAGTGTCGTTTTTCGGTTCATGTGAAAACTTGCTAAACAAGGCATACACAAAGTGTCAAATAAAATAAAATTATTTTTTCAATAATAAATTTCTGAACTTCTGTTTAGAAGTAAATCAGTGGGATAGGGGAATAATAGCGGAAACGTAAAAATTTGACTAAAACCTTTATAAAGAGGTACTGCTTAATAACTATTTGAGACTCATTTATATCAAAGTAACAGATTAGCGTAAAAATTTCTTTAAACAGCCTTTTTTCAATTAAGTCCATCGAAATCGGGATTCTATTTTATCTCTGTGGCAGGAGACAGACTACTTGTTCTAGTTGTCTTCTGGAGCAAAAGAGAAAAAGGGCTGAAATAAGCGTACTATTATGCATAATGTCTCCTTTCCAAGCCTAGTAGAGTATTTTATATATATAACATATATATAAAAATTGATGAGTTAATCCTGATTTCTGTTCCGGGGAGCCTTCTGGGAGGGAATATGTGATGTATGTTAAAATATCTGAAGAACTGAATTTTGATTTTATCAAGCCATTGCCCATCACATCACGGCAGAGTAGAAGTTGATTTCCTTTAGCTGCAAATCTTAAGGCCGTTAAAAGCCTAAGGTAAAATAATAATTACTATTATTATTAAAAACCAATGTAGCTTTCATGAACAATGAAATCCTGAAGCCTAAAAATCAGCAATAAGGTCCTTTCATTACCGAGACTTGCAATTATTCACATCTATTTACATACATATATAACTATCGTAGTTATTTTTACTATATTATTTTTCGTTCTTTACTGTAAAAAGGATATTCACCCGAGAATACATATCATAAGGTGCTTCAACTTCTTCTATAGATTGAAACAAATAAGTCGCCACATGGGTAGAGGTTATCTTACATTAACTATTTCCATAATAAACACCCAAAATTATTCTTTCTGTCATTTTCTCCCAAATAAGCTCACCCACTGTATGAGCGTTGATGTGGGGCACCAGGTGTTTCAAATATTAATGGCATTCTAACAACTGGTCTAAAATCAATTGCTAATATAATTATTTTTATTTACCCGCATTCCTAATTAGTACATTCCATCTTTTAGAAATCCATTCATTCATATTTTGTAGAATTTAATTTGGCATTGTATTTGTTATTCTGGATATTATCAATAACCAAGTTTCCAAACAAAAATGCAGACTTGAGTACGTATCTTTTATACCTTTTCCATCAGAATTGGTCTTTGAAATTGCCACCTGGGTCCAGCTACCAGGTGCAGCTCCGCAGTCTAAAATACATTGCCCAGGATAAAATAACTTGTACTTTTTGTCGATTTCTAACAATTTAAAAGCACTTCTGCATCTGAAATGCACCCATTTCTATAAACAGACTGATTTAACAAAACAAAAAAATGTGAATGTAACCCTTGATAAACAATACCTGTAATTACCAATTTTCGCTTTTTCCACGTAAGGATCATTCAAATGTCTAAGAAGCCATTCCTGAGAACTTTTACTTTTCCCTTTTAACTTAATATGAGTTTCTTTAAAATACTGGTTGAAAAATACTATATTTCTCTTTTGAAAAAAATTGACCATTTTTAGCATGAATAAAAAAAATCCTTTTTGTTCAAAAAAGTCCACCAATACATCCAAATAAACGTTGAAATGTCCCGCAAAACAGCTTAACAATATAACATAATCTTTTCATTCAATAAATACAATATCTTTCTGTCAACATAAATAACCTCACACCTTCTAACCAGAGTATGTTTTACTTTCAAGTTCGACAAACTACGGCAGCAGTGTCGCCAATTGTCTCCAATTGTATCGTCAACAGTGTCTGTTTCTTTTAATTAAACAGAAAATCAATTTTATTATTTTATAAATTTTACTTGAATACTGGAAAAAAAAATTCAATGATTTCAATTTTCAAAAGATCTACTTTAGGTAATCAGATTTGAACTTTTTTTTGAAAACCAAAAACTCAAACAACCCTCCCTCATACTTATTCTTATGATATCTTTATTTTACAAGGAATGCTGTTCACAAATAGGCAAAAATACCCTTCCCAAAAAACTGTTTTTCGTATCCAGAAATAATGATTTCAGTATAAATATCAATTTAGAAAAATCTGGTAAAAATGCAATTATGTTACAGTATGACTGACAAAAGCTATTGGTTCACTAAAGAGAGACCATTTCAATAATTCTATATTCTGACGATTAATTGTCTATTTATCATACATTTATTCCTTGTACGTAACTAAATATACAAACATTTTTCACTTTTTTTGAGAAAACTGATTTTAGGATATTCAAGAGGAGGAAGCTTTTAGTCACCGAGAACGTATTAGCACTCTGCGATAGTTTCTCAGATAACAATTATGGGGCAAACAACACATGACAAGCTTTTTTGCAATATACCGTTATGCGTTGCAATAATATAAAGACAATATTATACGTTTAGTAATTTTTTTTTTAAAGAAGGCGTGCTACCAAAATCTTTTCATTTGATTAAACAATCGTGATTGTTTTAGGATTATTTCTACCGATCCGTAAAATTGCATTAAGAACTGTAGATTGCAGTAAATTTAAGCCAAAAAAATAATCAAGAAAACAAGAAATAATTATAACCTTCACTAACTTTGATACCTTCTTTCATATTTCATAACTTCCCTCAGAGTGAAACAAGAGTGTTTGTGTAATGTAATTTTATGTTTTATTTATCAGAATATGTCAGAGGTAGAAAATGAAGGAAGTGTAGATCAAGATACACATGATACTGATATTTCTGAAGGAGTTCAAGAATGTCCGCAAGAAAAAAAAGAGAAAAGTAAGTAGTATAATATGTAAGTAGTAGTATAATATATATAAGTAAGTAATATAAATAAGTAGTAGTACAAATATATATAAGTAGTATAATATAATATGCTAAGAGTAGATATTTATTTTGCATGATTTAACTTGTTTTCTGATTTATCAGTTACCGTCCTTCTTAAGGCCACAGCTAATGCTCCAATAATAAAAAAAAGAAAATGGATGGTAGAACCTGATAGAAAAATCGGAGCAATAATAGCTTTTGTTAGAAAGTATTTACAGCTTGAACCATCTGAATCTTTAGTAAGTGACACATTCTATAAATAAATCTTGCATAATTATAAATTCGATTAATTTTACAGTGTTTTACAGTTCCTGTATGTAAATCAAACTTTTGCACCAGCCCCAGATCAAATTGTTAAAAACCTATACGATTGTTTTGGAACTGACGGCACACTAATTCTTCACTACTGCAAGACCCCAGCTTGGGGATAATATTGTCTGTCTGCTTTTTTAATAAATTCAGAGGTGTAGTATAGGTATGTAAAAGTGATAATATAGTTAGTGTTTTACTAAATTTCAGCTAAATGATTATAAATTACATTGTGGGCAGAATAGTTTTTTGTAAAATTATCGGAATTATATAAGATAGTGCTGAAGAAATGGCTGTTAATTGAGATTAGTATAATAATTCATCAAGATATCATAGTCTCTACAAATAAAAAGCAAGGCTTGGTTTTCAGAAGGAATTGGACCATTTCTTCAATTTAAGGTTCTTTTTTTTACTGCACTTATTTATTTTTTTGTAAAATAAAAACCATTTTGTCATTCATAGGAGATAGCTTGCATATTTCATAGCTGTTTTGTGTTACTCTAAATAAAATATAAATATACCGTATTATTTGCCTTCACAGAATTTCAATTCACATACATATTCTAGTCATACTTATTCTTCCCCAAATTTTATACTGTCACATTTCTTGCCTTATACTTTCACCAGTTGGCTATGTAATTTTTAATTTTTATCAAATCATTATCCCCATAGTCTGCCTAATGTAACTTAATGATCAGAACAAGAAGTTTACAAGCCCAAAGTTGCCTCTTAGACTGGTCGCTTCCTCGTTTCTCAAGTTTTCGGCATGCTTTAATAAAACATACATTTTGTTAATGGCGTAATTACTAAGACACAAAGTACACTTTAATTGTCACATGATTTTGAGTAACTCTCTAGTGAATTGCTCAAATGTTTTGCTTGTCCTTTGATTTTCTTCATTTGATCAATGAAATCAATGTCTTTTTTCAAATAGGTTAGACATTAAATTATCTGGCTAGAGCGAATAGATACATATGTAATAATACCAAGAAATTGTAGGTTTCCAAAAAGCAGTTACAATGTGGACAGAATATTTTTTATCTTTGTGATGCCAGATAAGCACTTGGAAATGACAAACCACCTACTTAGAGCGTCTGCGAAGGGAAAGCAATGGCTCCCGCAAATCTGTTCGCAAATGAAGAAAAGAAACTTCAGGGAGGAAACGTGTAAGTAAATCCTATGATTTTCAAGGTGGTTTTTTGCAGAAAAAATTTATTTCATAAAATTTTCCTTGAACATTGTAATTATTTTAAAGGCATAATTTTATTACTAACGTTACAAGAAAAACTTTTGTTTTAAATTGTAAATTTTAATTATAAACATTCCTCGTATATATTTCTTGTACATGACCTTTTTTTAAATACATTATCCCCAAACTGATGTATATATTGTAATTTTACATGGGTTATTATTTGTTTCCATTAATATTAATTTTCTCTTACGGTATTTAGAATTTGGATCACTCATTTAGAAAAAATAGTTAATACATTTAATTGCATCAGAGAATGTTTTGGAAATATTAGAGAGCACATTTATTTTGTTTCATTTTATTATTTATTACAAAGTAAAATGTTTTACAAAAATATGTAAATCATCCTAAATTCTTAACGTACATTCTTGTTCCCTTCCTAGTTCTGTAATGTAACAAAAAAAAAGAAAAGATGTTATTCAATTAAAAAAGATATTGCATTTTATTTTAATTTTATAACTGTTGTACTGATGGATAAAATAAAATTTAAATAAATCTGATTGAAACATTCACATGACTTTTTCTTACTCCTTTCTCTTGCTCTTTCCTTCTATTAATACAATTATATATAAAATGACAAATTTTCTCTGAACTCAGATTTTACCTATTAGTCCTAACATAAATATAGAGATGGCAAGTGGATATAAGTGCCTACCAACTAACCTTGGCAGGTAGAGAAGTGATAATATTGTAGCCCAGTAGAGCACATCAAAAATATTTGAAATTTAAGGCCATCAATTTCGCAGAACTATCTTTGTTATATAGCAATTACTTGAAATCAGGGGATATCTTGGTGTTCTAGGACAGGAAAGTAGAGAGGATTGAAATGAGCTGCTGTAGAGGAAGGAATTTGAGAAAACAAGATTTCGCTTAACCATGGTCGAAAGGGATCTTCAGGTCATTATGGATACTGGAGCATTAAAGATTTTTGACTGCAAGGATTGGATGCGTTGGGAATTGGAACATTTATCAATACCGTATCATATCCAATAACATAAGACCAAATTGGTCTTAATAACAGTAGATATAAGTCTAGTTGTTTTATGTTTAGTTTTGAACGTCTGTTGGGGGAGCCTTTCCATGAGTTTATAGCGTCGGCTAACTTGTCTTTTCAGGCAAAGAAAAGGTGTGAGAATTCCATGTTAATTGTGTGAGGTGTAGTCCAAGATAACGTATATTGTTAACGTGTAATAGGGATTTGATTTATGAAGATAGGTGATAGAATTTTCCAGCGAAGCGTACATACTACTTATGTTTTTACTTAATTAGTTTCAATTCACCATTTAGTTGAGGTGCGCCTGAAGAGCGCTGTTAGCAATAAGCAGATCAAATGAGGGGGCAGAATTGTGATACCGTCCGTATATAAGGATAGCATTTGGATGGTGTGGAATATCTGCTGTGTACAAGGTGAAGAGAAGAGGTCCGAGGATGCTGCCTTGGGGGGACACCAGGCTCTACCCAACTGTATACAGGAGTCTGCTGGCCCAGAAATATTCTTACAGATATGATAGATATGATTTTAGGATAAGGTAGCAGGTTAGAGGAAGAAATCCCTCAGGTTTCACAGCAGGCCCTCGTGCCATAACTCTATCAAACCCCTAAGCGATATGAAGGAAATCACTCGGACAATACTGTTTCCGCTCGGTTTGTTGGATACTGTGCTTTTTGCCACTGATGAAAAACACCCACACTTCACTACATTCTCTAACTGGATTTATCCCAATTCCAATTTTCTTGAAGGATTTTTATCAAATGATCGTAAAATGTTATATCAAAACATGTATTTCGGCGACATTTTTAAAATTTGAAGCAATGCTTCCTCCATAGTCATTTACTTATAATTAAAGAAATTCTCACACTAAATACCAATCGTTGCGTACAAACTTTTTGTCATCTACGAGTGAAAGAAAAAGTATTGAACAAAAAATTAAAGCTGAGACAACTTAATAAAGAAAATAAGTTTTTTGTCTAAAAATCTCAACCAGTATAAATATGATAAATGCATAATTTAATTATTAGGAACCAGGTATGGTATACTAGTTGCATCAACTACTTCTTGTTTTCTAAATTATATTTGTTAATTCACTAAACAGGAAACCATAAGTAATTAACCTTGAAGTGAGCAGTTTAAAATGTTTTGCAATTATTGTATGTTAGTTGTCTTTTCTTATTAACAAAAGAAATCGTGAAAAGTAAGCCTTTTTCAGTTATAAATTATTTTTATGCTAAGAAAGTGGTAATATTTTTATAAAGCTCGTCATTTGTTCAAACAAACTGTTTCCATTAGTGTATAAATATTGGAGTAAAATAATTTACACGACCATTTCACCAAAGAACATCTTAGAATACAGTTATTTTTAAACAACAATTGACATAACTAAATGAAAATACCAAATGAGGAGGATGAACTAACTCATTAAGTAAAATGTCCTGTTCAAGGAATTAATAAATAAAGGCTGGTGAAGTCTAACAGCCGTCAGAATGTTTGTAAAAAGTAAAAATTAGTGAGTTTCAGCCAAAGATCTCTTTAGTATAGGTTAAGGTTCCAAAAGTTAGAAAATTTACAAAACAAAATTATTCAGTTATTACCATTAGAAATTATTACTATTAAAAATCAGCATAGCGCATTTGATAGATACTTTAATGTAATCAAAGAAAGACATTTAAAAAGTTAAAATTTTTTATTAAGAATATATGCCTGGCAATCATAATTAGTTTGTTAATTTAAAAAACATTGCGCTTCCAGAATCTGTTATACAAACTTTATCAGATTCAAACTTTGTCTTGCCTTAAAATTACAATGCCCGCAAGGGATATATTTGCATGCAGTTACTTGGAGAGTAGCGAACCCACGGACCATCATGAGGATGTCATTTGACAAATGCATCCTGATGATGGACGGACGCCCGAAACCGGTCGATGACCACAAAAAGAAGCAGGCAGGCTATCACAGAAAATATCTCCGATGCTTTGCAGCTCTGCGGAACCAACCACAACAACAGTGATCTTTATATTCACAGTTAGTGTACCAAATTTAATGAAATACATTTTAATTCATTTTATGTAAAGTATGTGATTGAAAAACATTTTCTGTATAAATGCTGTTTGTATAATATCTTTTGTAGGCATTAAAAAAGATATTAATATATCGAAACGTTGGCAGCAAATTTTACATCATCATTTTTTGGCCGTAACTTACAATATTCACAAATATTAATAAATAAAATTTATAATACAAGAAGGAATTGTTGTACAATTAATTTCATATACCTGGTTATAAGAATCTCAAACAATATCAGAGATATCTTAAAATTAATTTCATTTGTTTCTTTTATTAATTGGTACCTTACTTTTTCTTTTTTGTCATTTTTTTTTGTTATCCAATGTTAAATTTCAATAAGATAGATAAACATTAAAAAACTTGAAAATTACAATAAAGAAAGTATTACCATTAACACTTGAATTTGATGCATTTTTTATTTCAGGTGGTCGGGACAATTTCCCATTTTCACATGTACATGCTTGTTTGCAATAACATTTGATTGAACCTCCATCTTTAAAAAAATATAGAAACAAATATTATTTTCAAAATATTAATATTACATCACTTGGTGAAAACAAAAAAAAACAAAAACGTGAGAATAATTAAAAACTGAAAATCTTGTAAAAATCTAGTGTAACATATGAGATTTTCTCTTTTTTTAATTCTGACAATATTATCAGATAAATTTACACAGTTGGGATGTTTATTAAAAGTGTTTAACTATCGTTGGTATATACATTTTATAAAGTGGTGTGAACGGCCAACTATAGTGACATTTTAGTGGTTAGTGGTGGAAGAGGTTTAATGTCCCAACCACTGTGAACACACCCTAAAAACAAATTTCACAGAAAATGTTACAAGTAAAAGTTAGACGGTTACCCATGTAAACTTAGTTGAAGATCGTAGTAGCAGTTTTTACCAAATCCCGAATAACTGGAGTGAGAGAAAGAGAAAACAGTTACATATCCTGGTTAAACTTAGGATTTTCCTCAAACTCGGGAATTTTGGCAACATATTTAATTACACCAACCCCTATGGTTCGGGGTTTAAGAATAGGACCACAGTATCTCTGCTTACAACTATATCTAATGATAACTATCTAAATAAAAATTGAATTGTCACTTAAATAATGTACTTACCATTGTCTATAGAATCTCCTGAACTTTTATCTTCACACCTCTTAATTAAGTCTTGCTGGCTTGATTTAACAGAAACTTTGCTATTACTTCTGGATGCCTGAGATTTTTTATCACTTCCATTTTCTACATCTTTACCATTACTGGCTCTACTCTCTGATCTGATACTCTGTCTAGATGATATTTTTTCTATCTTTTCTTCAGCCACATTAGCTTTTGTTTCCGGTTCCTTCGATTCTTCACTATCTATTTGAAATGGCGTTTTCCATATGAAAATAGCACCATCTGCACTGCAGGAAACTAAAGTTTTCATATCTGAAGAAAATTTGACAGCTGATATGATACCTCCATGTCCAAGGCCTATGTGCGTTGCATATCCCTCCTTATACAGCCATAGCTAATGAAATTAAATAATATTTATGTGAATATATATATAATCCCTAATAGGAACGTTTTAGAATTAGTGTTTATTATAACAACTAGAAATGGACAGTGTCTGCAACAAGAGAACATGTCCGGAGGCAGGCAGTGCACTGAGAAGGCTCCGGGCGCCAACGACCAGCCTTAAATAGATGTTGACGCGTCTTAATTAGAAAGAAAAAAATAACTAGAACTTAATTTTTAGAACTGGATATTTTGTACACATATAAAAGAAACGATCGCATAAAACATCTTACTGTAGAATGAGATATTCCCATAGGAACTTATAAGCAGTTTCATTTTTTTTTTTTTTTTTACGGTTGCAATCGATTTGGCAAGCTAGTTTCTCCTTCGATTTCATAATTCTCTAAGCAGCATAAGTAGCTATAAATCCTCTTTAAAATTAACATAATACTGAGCAAAATCCTGATTTAAATGTCTATAATTATTCCATGAACCCTCCCTCTGTGGTCTGTCAATTTTTTAACCAATACACATTAAAAAAAAGTCTCATGCTCTCTTACTTTCTCTTACTCAATTCCCATGTTATACTGATATATACAATGCCAGCTGATAAACTTTTAACAAAGTTGTGTTTTTTTCTTATTTTAGCTGCCCTTTATAATATACTGCACAGTTGGTGGGACATACATTACATATTTACTAGGTTGTGAAAAAAGTTACATAAGTTTTTATGCATGAAAATAGTTTTATTTAAGAATAAATATTAAAAAACTTAAATGAATCTTATTCTTCAAAATATAAAACTTCATTTTCTACAATTTTCACCCACTTTGCTGTAAGCATTTCAATTTGGTGAGTCCTTTGGTTCAGAGACGAAAATTTCTTCGCTTCATAATTTTAAAAAGTACAGTCATTTGAGAAATGAGTCATACCGGAAAAAAGAGAGTAATCAGATAGTGCAACACCCGCGATATAAACGCACCCGTGAGACAAAACGCTTAATTCCTCTATCTCTGCGAATTTTACCTGAGGCAAAAGCCAACGATTGGCGGCAGCGTTATCCTGAATCGCTATATTTCGTTAATTAAAACGGGAGCCTTGATTTAGAGCCCTCACACACACTCAATCTAGTGATTCGATATAAATTTAGAGCCAATAGCTGTGCCGTCGGGAACAACTCAAAATGCAAAATATCTTCAAAGTATCACCAAACGCAAAGGATGATTAATCTTTGGTTGGGCTATATGGCTTTTCTTTCATCATTTGTAATTATACTTTTCAAAAGCTGGTCATAGTTTGGATTTTGGACAAATTTTACATTCATTGTGTACATCGATATGCTGATTGGCTTGGCGATCTTACAATTCCTGAGGATCTGATCTTGGCCTTAAATTTGGACATCCAAATTTGGATGGTGGCTCATCGTGGATTGTTTGGAACCACATATATGGCAGATAATCCTCGATTTGTGTTTAGTCTTTTTTCGAATAATGATCTAAAACAACGCGAATCAAAATTTTTCTTCGGATATTTTGGTTGCAGATTATATGAGATAAAGATTATCAAATGAGAGATAAAGACGTTTGGGTATTTAATGATTAGGCAAAGTAAATATTGATATAAATTATATAAATAAAACTAATAGACGGGGTTTATTAAAAAGGTCAGCATTGTTTTTTATGCACAATTACTTTTGTAACAACCGAGTAGATGGCAAGCATGAGCCTAACGTGGTTGCTTCTCCAGTGACCGCTTATATCAGTTTTTCCAAAAAGAGATTTTAAAAAGTAAAAGGCCATAATATGTGTAGTTTGCAAACCAAATTTAAAGAAAATCGTTGCAGTTGTTCTAAAGAAAATCCTGAAAAGATGACAAAACTGTTTATTACCTTAGGTTGATAGATTTTGACGAAACCATATGTCACAACCTTCGATGATGCGTTTGCTATACAAACCGTGTCACATCCTCCGGTGATACAAACAATGTTTGCTTTCTTACTCAGGGCATCAAAACATCGTTTCTCTGATAAAACAGTTGCACCGAAATCAATACAACTTCCTCTTTGAGTAGTAAGAGTACTTTTTTATAACCCCATAATTATACCCCCCCTCTAATCCATATTCAGCACAATCCATATTCAATCGTACTCAACAGAGAAAATGACCTTCTTTACGTTCTTAAACTCGATTTAATTAATTGAAAATGATTGTTTAATTGAAAATGAAAAAATATAATTATTACCTTTACATATTGATCATTCCCACCAGTAACCATATATAATCCATTACTAGATATATCCAATGTATTAAGAGCTGCTGACTTAGATCCTTCTATTTCTCTAACCAAAGAACCATCAAATACTTCCCAGTAACCTAGTTGACGATTCGTTCCAGTGGTTACTAGCTGGCATCCACTAGGGTGGTACTTCACACACATGAATAGAGTTGTAGAAAAGAGAATCGCTAGTCTGGCACATTTTCTAAAAAATTTTTATTATTTAGTTGAAAATTAATACGTAAATTTGCAAATACAAATATAAAAATTATTTTGAATTACAGATTTATATATATATATATATAGAGAGAGAGAGAGAGAGAGAGATTTCGGCTAGAACAGAGTCCTGGTTTCTGCTTGTTCTTAAAATAATGATAACAAATTTAAATTACTGACACTATATCCCATATTATACAACTTCCGTCGGTACTTGCAGATACAGCTTCATTACTATCTGGTGATACATCTACTGAGGAAACTGGTCCTTTATGTTCTTTTAGCACTGCCCATAAACTGCGTACGTTTTTACTCATTTGCCAAATTCTTACCTATAGATAATGAACAGGCTGCGTTTTTATAAAAATTATTTTATAACAATATTATAAACTGAAATAGAATTTGATTCTTAAATGGTAAAGTTTTATAAATAATAGTTAAGTCTGGCCGTGTTAATGGCAGGGGCCAATGAAGAAAACTATTTAACCTTTGAAAAGTTTATTTCTTTGGCCTTTGCCAACCGACGTTTTACTTGTATGATCAAGTATTATATTTTTTTCTTTAACAATTATTTCAATTTAACAAACCAAACTTTTTGCAACATTTACTGTGGTTTCATGTATTGTTAACTCCTGAAATTTTGAATTACTTTTAGAATACATAAATCCAATAATTATATTTTGCAAAATGCTGAATTCATCACTAGCATGTATTAAATGTTAGGAAAAAATGGCGCTAATAACCAATGCAGTCGATGCGCAAAATACTAGGAAAAATTGATAAACAGATTTGCTTAAAGTTGACCATTAGAGATAAATTAATGCATTTCATACAAATTTAATTAAAACATTCCTTAAATCAAAATTAGTAAAGAAATATTTATTATTAATAATAATGGAACACACCTCTCCTTCCAAACCGCCACTTACTAACTTTTTACAGTCAGATGTCATTGCCATTGCTGTCACACCTTTATTGTGAGAATTATACATAGTATATAACAATCTACCACTTTGAGGGGTAAACCCTCTAATATTACCATCATTCCAACCTAGATTACAATCATATTTATAAATATTTTGAAAAGTTTATTACATTGATGTGATAAATTGAAAATAAAATATCTCTTACCAGTAATAATTGCTCTACCATCTGGAGCAAATATCACAGAAGAGCATGTGAAGTTTGGGACTCTAATACGAAGCAATTCCCTGGACAGACTTACACTCCAAACTCGTACATCATCCTTACTAGATGTGGCAAATACATCTGAGTAATTACTATAAATTAAAATTATATAATTACAATTCGAATATATTATTAAATCGTATTGTTTTTACAGTTTCAGGGAAGATGATGTATTCTACAAATAAATGTTTAAAATGTTTAGTGTCTATTCCAGAAGAGGCTATATATTCTTCAGGTACCTTGACCTCCTTGATGGGGTTGGTTTTCAAGTCTAACACTATAAAGTCTTCAACCGGCAGGTCCAATACTCACTCCATACTCAAAGTGCCTGCAGAAGTAGTAGTAGATGATGGCTGGATTTAGGAGTAGCTATAAAATCAATCCACTGCCACAAAAAGAGTGTCAGTGTTAAGTGTTGTGGCTAGTTCAATTCCCATTGTATGACAAATGAAAGGTATAAATAACTCTTTGCGATTTACTTTCATGGCAAAATTCTTGCTTCTTACTACACATATTCGTTACCATCTCCGTATATGTAATATTTACAGGCACACACAGCACAAACTATAAATAACCAAGCGATAGTTGCATGGATTTGGATTTGTAACCATTCCCTCTAGAGATTTATACATTTTTTTTAGAAGTATAAGGGCTTCTTCAGACATGAAATAAAACTAGTTTGTCTCTACTGTATGACAAAAATCTATAGTTTTTACAAACGGCTACCTTACATAGCCAAGTATGTCCTATCCAATTCTTTTGCAATTCATTTAAATTAGATTTCCACTCAGAAATTCATATTTCAGAGTTTCTCACCTATTGAGATGTTGAATTAATTTTCAAAAAGAGTGGTTAAATTTAAGGCGACTGATTCAAGTTTTAAAGTTTTTAAGCTTATCGTTTTTGCAAATTACATTCATTTAAATATAAATGAAAACATATATTATACTGAAAAAATGTATCCAATCTCGATTTCTTATAAAATTTATTAAAATCAGCAATTTTTTAAAAATCTTATTTATTTAATAATTTTTAAAATAAACTGTGGTAGTCAATAGGTGAAACAATTATCTTTTCATAAGGATTATTTAAAATTTATTTTGATAAAAATAAAAAAATGAAGCCAAATAGAGACGGCTCCGATGGAACGATAAGCAGAAAATATAGGAAAATCAGCAGCTTATTAAAATGTTTAGAAAACCGAAACTGCATTAATAATCTGATATTAGGTACATTTTTATTTTCATGATTGGTAGATGGAAACATTTACTAATTACATTTCCATATAGTTTCGAGTATGTAATTTAAAAACAAATCATTGGTAAGAATTATTTCATTTAAAATATAATTATTAAACTTTGTTATAACAAAAATCATAAAAAAAAAAAGTTTTGTTTTGCTAGTTAAAAAACAATTTAATAAAAAAAAAATAAATAATAATAATAATAAAATCATTTATCATAAAATACAAAGATGTTTTGTGTAAATAAAAACAATCTATCTGGGTAAAAAACCGGTTAAAATAGCCTTTATTATGTTATCGTTTTTTGAACCTCCTCAAAACGAACCCATACTTTCTAAATAACAAAGCATGAAAAATCGATAAAAAAAATGTCGGTTTTAAGCTCTTCAATTAAAGAGCTTAAGTATAAAGGTTTTTACGAATTGTGCCACCTGCCAAGAATAAACTCCTGTAATTAAACATTTGCATGTAACTTCATGAATGGAAAAGAACTTCATCTTATAGAAAATTTAGTGCCCTAATTGAAAATGAGAACAAATTATTTCAGGAGAAAGAGAGTAAGTAGCTCAAAAAAGTAACATTTATGTGAAATAAAAATACTACTAAAGTTTGTTATAGCTAAGTTTTGGATTATTTCCTCGCAATGAGATGTAATATCATTCCAAGTTGATTATGCTTACCTACTCTTAATCATCGAGTGTATCTAAAATTCCTAGCAATAAAAATGTATACCAAACTTTTAATACATTTTGTAACTTGTTATCTTTCTATTACTTAATTAAAATCGTATGCATTTTCATTAAAAAAATAAAATAAAATAATTACTTTGGAAAGGCGAGACTGTATATAGCCTGAGTGTGACATGTCAAGTACAGTTCTACATCGAAAGTTTCCATATTAATGGTCAGCATCTCACATTTTATTGTGCCAACAAGGATTTGTTTCTTATTGCATAGAAATTGCATTGATGTCACCAAACCTCCTACATTACAGGTTTTCACCTGAAAAGCCATAATAATATGTCGCCATAATTCATACATTAATTTTTTCTTAGCAAATTAAATAGAAAAAATAATTTTTAATTTAAAAAAAATGCTTAACAATAATCAGAAAGAATGATGTCAATTGGAAACAGCTGGTTGTCCCTTTATGAAATAATTTTGCATGAAAGTTAGATTTAATATATAATCTAAAAGAATTTATTAATCTCTAAAATCAATGGAGAAATAGTAACGAATACTTTGGATAAAATAGGTAATTATGGAAAAAGATGTACTACTTTTTTGAAAGGTAACTTTTCTTGTATTCACTAAACAGAAAACATCAGTTTTACGCAGTCATTTTTTACTTTCTCTTACTCATAGTATTGTGCAGATTTTCGAAACTGAGTTTTCATCGGGAAATACATGTTTTGGGGTCCTCTGAATACGAAAAAAATATATTTGGCGAATGTGACATGTTAACAGAATATCTCAAAAAAGAAAAGTCGCAGAATGCTTCAGCTTGGTATTCCGTTTAGATATTACATGAAGATTTCAGGGAAAATTCATCAAACGGAACTGCAATTTACAGATTTTTTTTTTTTACAAAATATGATAGTTGAAATTAAATGACAAAAAGTCCTATATAATATGTATAAAACACTTTATTATACAGTATCGAGCTTTCGTCCTGGGAGCCTGTTTATTTTCAAGATAACACAACTAGATTAGAACAACACAGCTGGTTACAGTTTGATGGTAGGTGTTTTTACTATCTTCATTCAGATGTCATCCTCATCGCTAAATGGGCAACCTGGCCCTAGTATTAAAATGATAGCTGATAGATTCAAAGTTTTAAAAAATTTGAATAATTAAACTGAAATCTGTACATACCGGTACAAAAAGTGGGTTAGTAGGTGTTGACAGTTGATGTGAGACATTCTTTTCTATACGACTCAATTTCAATGGTTGTTGGCGTATCAACTGGATCGTTCCATCTCCTGCTCCAACTATCATTTGATCGTCCTTGTGTAGCAACAATGATCTAGCACCTAATTGAATTTTTTATTAGGTACATTCATAGATACATTTATTGAGAAATAGTATTATTTAAGGCCCTACGTATTGAGTTTATTTATGTATGTTTCATTCTTATTTCGCTTATTCTTTGCGCTATTTACTTTAGTTTTGTAACGTTTGTGTCTTTTGGACTTGAGATTGTCTCATGAAGATAGATTAGTAATCTGTGTTTTGTATAGCAACTCAATGAAATTGAACAGCCACATCCACTTGGTTTGTCGCTGTAATCTCAGATACATTTATCAGAGGGCGCTTTCATTCCCGAAGAACTCACACTAATATCTCCATTTCTTATACTAATATCTACCAACAAGGGCATACAAAAATAGTTGATGTCTAGTGCAATCCAGGAAATTCCAAAGTAAACTTCATCTCACCACTACGTACATACATTCATCACTTCCGCCTACCGATTCTAAGAGACCAACGATATAAAAAAAAAAGAAAGTTTTATTGTGTAAAAACTTAATGTTGTAATTATTATTTAAATAATTATAAAATATACTGCGTGTGAAAACTAGAATGCGAAAACATAAATCAATTTACAAAATTTTTTTATAATCGTCCTAGTTTTTCTGATATATTTAAAGTACATATATTAAATGTAATGTGTGGAAATTTGCCAAGGGTTTGGCATGCAAGTCCTACATAAAATAATAATACTATAATTATTTAAATCGTAAGCAATTTAAAGTTTTAATAGAGAATCTTGATGTGGATGTTACTATAGAACATTACCATACATATGTTTTAGGATACTGAGACATTTTGACATATATTTAATGTCTTTATCAAGACAACAAATTGTAATACAAAAGTATAATTTTTTTTTCTTTGCAATACCACTAGTTGCCATGATAAAATATATGTCGTAACAATAGCAATAAAGAAGATAGCTTCAATCATCTAATGGGGTCAACAATACCAATGAACCACTGAAGAAACATAATCCAATGATATACTTTTTACTTTAGAATTAATACTGACCAACAATCCAAAGTTCAGGCTGTAGAGGTCGTTTCTTGTTTTTTGAATGTTTAGCAAAACATCCTATAAGAGATGGAGTTGATAAAGGATGTGAATTTTTTAAATCTTCTTTACAAAAATTGAGTTTGATCTTCATTAAATCACCAGTACTTGTGCCACACCAAGCGAATTCATCATGTTTATCCACCTGAAAAAAAATCCATATTTTTATTAGTTAATTCATGGATATACTACCTTAAGAATGTAATGTAAACAGTGAATCTGGTTGACAGTTTTATTGTACCTTAAAGAGACATAAGCTATGAAGGCTGTTCTCAGATACCTGTTTTTTTTAAACAAAACTTCTACAAATACCATGAGATCAAAGGTTTTTTCTAACTTATACGATAAAAACTATTATAAACTCAACTTGAAGTAAAACTGCCTTTAGGGGTAGCTTCTTCAATTATGGATCAGAGATAAAAATGACAGTAGTGAATTTTTTTGCAAACAAATCACCTAAAATTAGACAAATTATTCTTACAAAAAATCCAGGCTGATGTTTAAGCAATTCTTTGCTGTATTTTGGATGAGAGGGTGCGTAACACTAATTTAAAAGGTGTTTGTATCTGCTCGGACAGCCAGGCTGCGTTGAAGGCGCTTAATTCATGTGTCTTCACTTCCAGATTGGTGTTGGAATGTTCTAAAAGACTGGAAGATCTTTCTTCATTAACGGATGCTTCTGGTCTGGTTCCAGGTCATATGGGAATTTTTGGTAATGAGAGGTGGATAGGTTTTGCCAATTTAGTGCCTCTCTCCCTTTCATTGGTCCAGAGCCTGCTGTTGGTGTGTCTTCTTGGCACATGTTTGTCGGGCTTTCAGAAGTGGATGACATCGCAGCACTCTATCCTTATGGATGAGTGCAGTGGTTGTCGCAGTCTAAAATGCTTCATTGGGGGTCGGACGGAGCTTTGAGTAGTGGGGTCCCGATGTCCTTTCACGGACCTCCCTCAGGTATCTGGTTGGATTCCTCACTGGGCATTGTGGTTTTTAAAGAGACATCTCTATATAAATGGGACTTGTGCCTGACCCTTTTTGTAGAGTTTGTGAAACTGAGGAGGAAACACCCATGCATTTGATGACGAATTGTTTGGGTTGTGAGGAGATTAGTTTTAGGTCCTTCGGCCGGAATAGGATGTCGGTAGAGGATCTTAAGCTGTGTCCTTTTAAGGTTTTGGTCCGATTTGTTCGGTCTGTTGTGAAACTTAGATGGTTAAACCCTGGGCCTGGATTTTCATTCTTTAGGGGTAGCTATATGGGCCCGAGGGGGCTTTGGATAGCTTAGGGTTTACTTCCCTCCCCTTTTGTGAATAATAATAATAATTATCTTACAAAAAATGAGTTTTATTTTCATTATTCAATATCATTTCACCTAATTTATAGAGAAAATACAACTAGATTAATGGAATAATTGAAACTCATTTTTGGGCCCAGAAATCTATGTTAACAATCCCCATGATTGTTACAATTGAATCAGTTACGGAATTGAGCTATCTGATGAATCTACATCTGATGCAACTAAAATTTTCAAACTGCAAAAACAAGCAGTTAAAACGATGCTGGAATAAAAACTTATATGAAGTGTAAGACCACTTTATAAGCAGTTGTAGATCATAATCTACAACTGCTCATAACTATGCCTTCACCGTATATATATATATATACAAGCTGGCTCTAAGGCAAAAATAATAATAATAATATTTTTTATTTCCTGTAAAATTTGACATTATCAGATATAGGAACGTCATAATTTTTAGAACATTATTATAATAACTCAAGAAAAATTGTCTTTAAAAAAGTCCTGATAGCTATAATAACACTTTCCCTGTGGCAAAGTTTTTATCTTTTTCTTGAATTCATCGCTTGGAAGATTCTTGATGTCTTCTTCCAAGAGGTTGTACAACTGGACTCCTATATTCTGGTAAGAGTTTTTTTTTTTTTTTTTTGAGCAATGAACCTTTCGGTTATTATGCTCTTCCAATCATTCTAGGATTTAACTCCACCCTTTCAACCTTCGTTCACACAATTGCCGAGGTGCCAATCCCGGTTCAGACCCGGCTCCCGAAATAAAATACATATTGTAATACTATATATAATGTTAGAACTTGCCATCCCTGGCCAAGATTGGCTCCCTTTCACTGCATTCCTAATTCGTACACATTCATTCAATTATCCATTCATAACTGCAATCATGCCAATAAATACATGTATCCCAGTCGTTACATTCACGCCATTCGTTCATTCTAAACCTTAATAATACACTATTCTATATCGGGGTAGAGTAATCTATATTCCTCTGGTCCCTTAATTCTAAACCTAAAGTTAAAATATTTAATAAATTATGTACAAATATTTACACTTGATAAATTTATTCAAATCTTGCCATAAAGACCTATATCTTTTATAAATTTTATTATCCGGTCTACATTAGCTGGGTCATCTTTCAAAGCCTCGGTTAAGGAGTTTGGAATATTGTTCTGCCTATGTAGTTGGTACGTCTGACATTCAATGAAAATATGCTGGACGGATAATGGGACATTACATGGACTACACATTGGGATAGGATCGCCACACATCAGGTAACCATGGGTCAGCCATGTATGTCCGATCCTCAAACGAGCCACCACTACCTCCTCTCTCCTAGAAGAGTCCCAGGCCTGCACAGTATCTTTAATTGTTCTTAATTTGTTATTTACGGCAAGAGCACTCCACACTTGCTGCCAACTTTGGTACACATGGGTCCTAATTTTACGAGCTATGTCGGCAGGCATGCTTCTCTCCACTGTAACTTCCATATTTGCTGCTTCCTTTGCTGCTGCGTCAGCAGTAATATTTCCGCAAATTCCAGCGTGGCCAGGCACCCAAATAAATGAGACATTAGTCCCTTCCTTTTTCAAATTATACATTTGTGTGTGGATGTCCTGGATGACTGGGTGTTTTGTATAAATGTGCCTCAAGGACAGAAGAGAGCTGATTGAGTCAGAGCACACTGCTACATTACCCTGAGTTCCCCCAACAATACATAGTGCCATGTAAATTGCGTAAAGTTCTGCAACATAAATACTACTTGTCGGTGGCAAACCGAATTTATAGTTCCGATTTTGAATAACAACTGCTGCACCAAGGAGCTTCTTGTTAAATTGAGCCTAAGATTTGGCAACAAAAGATCTTTATGAGATTCCTAAGCTGGTAGTGCGTCTTTTCTTCTGCAGTTGCATAACATATTATATTGTCTTTTATTTCCATAACATATGCCAGTAATATTGACAAGGAAGAGGCAATATCTTCCACTGTTGAAAGAGAGGATGACAAGAATCTCTAGGTCTTGTATTTGACATTATTCTAACGATTCTTTTTTTGTATTTTAAATATCCTCTTTGCGCTTGTTGCCGAACCCTTGGAAGGAAAAGGATGTAAAGATGCAGTCACTAGAGGAAATCATCAACATTACAACATAAAAAGCAAAGAAAATATTCACTTATCTGCGGACAAGGTTAAAGATAACAGAAATGCTTCCGTGTGTTGCTTCAATAAGAATTTTTAATAAAATCCCAGTGAATATAAAGACAATTGAAATTGAGAAAATTCGAGACAGTAAAAAAAAAAAAAAAATTGTTATAACCAACTGTTTTTATTGCATAAAAGAATACACCAATTTTACACTGGTGGCATTGACAACTTCGAACAAAAGTAAATATTTATTATTAAGAGTTAGTTGGTTAAACAGCAAGAGTATGTATACAGAGTCATTTAAAACTTTGCTTATATTATAATGTATTGTTGTTGATATGCCTTTTGCATTTTTATATGTTTAGGCAAATAAAATAAAAAATCAGTTAAAAATGCTTCCTCTAATTTGTTATTTTTTATGAAAAAATCTACAACACTGTATATTCTTAAACTGTTAAATTCAAATTTAACTTAAATTGCATATAGGAGAATCGCAATGAGCATTCGAACGAACCGTTTTGCTAAATAATTTTCGCTTCATACTCATCATAGGATCCGCAGTTTTCCCAAATTAAGGTTTAAGTGGTAGTACTAACTATTGCTTAATTGCAGGCTCTGAGAAAATCGCTGATCCATGGGTAAGCAACATGTCACTATAAAGTAACTATGACATTCCTCTATAGAGCTTTGAGTAGAACATTTTTTACCGCCATCTTATAGGAGTGCAGTTAACGGTTGACGTTGACGTTTTCATAAATAGTATTATCCATAAATAAACCTTCGGCAAGAGAATATTTGGAACGTATGATGGTTGGCCCAGTGGTCTGGGTGTATAATGTGCTGATCGAAGCCATGGGTCGGATGAATATAGTTTCTTTTCGTGGCAAAGTTTGATGGCTGCAGTGCCGAAGACGGATTAATCATATCTTGATAAGGATATCGCTGATATACGACCAAGGTCGAATCTGATGGGAGGTAAAAAATAGAATCTCGAATTGTTTTTGCGGTATCCTATCAGAAGGAACTGTTGTTAAACAAATGTCGCAACGAATTTAAAAAAAACTCTTGTTAGCATAAGAGATTTTTACTTTCTCTTACTCCTAGTAAGAGGAAGTATTTATAAATTTTCTATAGTTTTCACCGGAAATATCCGTTTTGAGGTCCCCTGAGTCCAAAAAAGTGTTTTTAGCAAATGGTCTGTGTGTGTGTGTATGTGTGTATATGTATGTGAACAGCATAGCTCACAAATGAAAAATCGTAGAAAGTTGAAACTTGATATTCCGTTTAGGGGTCGCCATGGGATCTGATTGTACGTTATCTGTCAAAATTCCTCAATCGGAAGTACCACTTTACTAGATGGATTTTTTACTCTTTTGCGTTTTTCTCAAAAAACGGCTCCGGCGACTTTCTTTAAACATAGTACATCAACCACACATACAAAGAGCTACAACTTTTATTTGAAACATTTCTCCAGGAAAATGCATTTAAGGGCACTTTTGGGGGAGAGGTGGGGTTAGGTTTTCATCTAAAGTGCTATTTCAGTTTATTAGATAATTCTGTCATCTAAACAATGATGATTAGAATTAAATATGTTGTTAAAATTCCAAGTTTAAAAAAAATCGGATAACCGGAAGTACGTTTACTGTACCACTTTACTTAATGATTTTTTCCCTTTTTCGCAATTTTCTCAAAAATGGCTCCGGCGATTTTCTTTAAACTTTGTATATAAACTAAACATGCAAAAATCTAGAACTTTTATTTGAAACATTTCTCTGGGAAAATTTATTTAAGGGCACTTTTAGGGGAAAGGTGGGTTTATATTTTTCTCTAAAGTGCTATCACAGTTGATTTTACAATTCTATCATCCAAACAAAATTAATTAGAAATACATACATGGCCAAAATCCCGAGTTTCAAGAAAATTAGTAAACCGGAAGTGCGCTTTTACTGAACAGTTTTTTCAGTTTTCGACGAATCTCATTAAATTTGGTACACAAACTATAAAAGGACTGTATGTCAATTATATTTTGGAGAACTGGAGTAAGAGAAAGTTATGCGAGTGTTTCACACCAGATTTTTTTTGCTTGTTCGCCTGCTTCATTTTGTGATCTTCTGCTGGTTCTGGGGTATTCGCCCATTTTCAGAATGCCTTTATAACCAGTTTTTATTATAGAATTTTAAAAATAAAATCAGTTTTCACATTAAGGTAGTATGTAGAGCATTAAAATAAAATAGACATACAGAGCATGTAAACTGATTTTGATTACATGTTTATCATGACAACCTGAAAATGGGCGCCGAAATCGGTCGATGCCATGAAAGGATCAGGCGAACAATGTTTCCATCAGCACTGCTATTTACTAGTTAGTACATTAACTCTAATAATCAATAAAAATAATTTCATTACAAATGCAAACATAATAAACAAGTCTGGATAATATTTATTTGGGAAAAATATCCAATAATAAATATAACAAAAGGGAAATAAATATATAAATATAACAAAAAGGAAATAACCATCTTGTTGACTTCTCTGCTTGGTAGTTATCATTGAATAGTAACTTCATTTTTCTTTCTGTTCTTCTTTTACTTCTTGTTTTTCATTTGTCTCTATCTCATCACTACTCTCTGGGCTGTATTGCGAAGAATCGTCACGATAATATGTAGTTGTTAATGACTGAATAGCATTCTTTGTCATATAAATAGGATCAGTCTTTAATTTAACAATACCAGTCATTACAAATTCTTGACCTTTTTTCAAACACCTGAATGCGTTGTAATAATAGCGTCGCTTGTTAGTTAAAAAATATTTTGTGGCTGTAGTATCGAAAGCGTGTAGTGGATCGGGAAAATTAATCAGAGCGATGAAATTATTCATAACAGTAACCATACTCTGGCTTGCAAACCAGTGTTCAGAATTGATAATTGGCATGCACAGTTCTCCTCTTTCATCAACGTTTGGATGGTAAATTTTTGTTAATACAGTAAAACGTGGAGGCCAGAAGGGATATTTATCAGTAAACTTGATACCGAATTCAATCTTAGCGCCATCTAGCGGCTCCTTGTATATGATAAATGAACCTAAACCCAACAGCATTTTTATCATTATTTTGATAAAGTTATTCTTTTGTTTTAGCAACAATAAGGGCTGTTTTGTTATTTACATTAAATTTCGCAACAAGAAATCATTAGAAATTATATTTAGAATAAAGATAATGACTAAGGTTTACTTATCACAATAAGCCATCACTTAATATTTAGTTACGCCATTTTTAGCCAAAATGAATGAAATCGTTTACCAAGATTTGAAATGCATTTCAGTGTCAGGACATGGATACAACAGTTACAGCTACAGTGTAGCAAGGGTTACCATTAAATAAATAAGACAGAATCAAATAAATAAAAAGGTGGCAGTCATAAAAATGTTATGAGACAGTGACCAAAAGTTCATGTTTTTATTTATTTAATTACTCAATAGGTAAAGAAGAAGAAACAAATGGATAATTATAGTTTTAATGTGGATCATTAAATGAACATCACAATTTACCAATTTTCGAAAAATCTGTTAAATATATTTATTTATTTCGTATCTATTTTTTTTTTTTTTTTTGACACCGACAGGAAAAAATTATTTGGCTTAAAGAGTGAACTTCAGTTTTGCACGTTCGTTGTGTTATTTCTGCTATGCTGTGTAAGTTGATAGCATGTAATAATTCTTTGAGGGGACTAAACAAAATGAAATCTGATATGTAGTGAGATGTGGTGCAGTATGTAGGCCTGTGTCCTCTGCATGAACAGTACACACCTTTTCACGTCCTTTTTCAGGATCGCAGGCTTTTCTTTTTTCCATCGCAAATCGTCGTGTGTTTTTGAATACGACCATCAAAGCAAGATTTCAAGTGATTTCAAGATGAAACCTCGATTTATATTCCGCTTGTTGCAAATCATACACATTTATTTCTTCGACAACTTTTGCATTCGTAAGTGAAAATTTAAGATGGTTGGGACCGCTTAGAAACGATTTACCACAGAAATTTGAGGCAGTGGTCAAAGGTTGTTTTTAAACTGATGACAGAAAGAAATGCCTACTTACGATATGGAAAGAAAAATCTTTATTCTTTATTTGTAGATACTTTTTTATTTACAATTCTATGTCTCTTTATTTAATAATTTATTTATTGTATGGCTTTCCTCATATTAAAGATCACAATAATCCTATTATTATAACAATCGTGTATCTGGATGATAAATGAATGCATTCATGAAATGAAATAACTAACTTTGGACAGGGTTCTAAAAAAGTAGAAAAAACTCCAATAAGAAACAAAGATATAGAAAATGCTACCACCGATTACTAAAAGCATCAAGAGTAATAATAGAAACTAGTTAGCATCCTCCCAAAGGAAGAAGATGCACTTGGGCCAAAATTATTATACTTGGACCATTATGTTCCTCCATTTCAACTCAGATGAGCCATTTTTCATTTATTTATTTTAATTTTTTTTTTTACTTTCTCTTACTCCTAGATAGGGAAAGGATTGCAATCGTGTCAGAATTTTGAAATCGATGTTTTCAACGAAAATACATGTTTTTTGAGGTTCCCTGGCTACGAAAAAAATATCTTTAGCGAATGGTCTTTGTGTGTTTTTAATAGAACATTTCAAAAACGGAAAAAGCTGAAAACCTAAAACTTGATACTCCGTTTAGGTATTACCACTGCATCAGCCACCAAGGTTTCGAGCAAAATCCATCAACCGGAAATGCGACTTTACTAAAAGGTTTTTTATTAGTATTTTCGCGATTTTCTCGAAAATAATTCCAAAGATTTTCTTTAAACTTCGTATACTATCTACTCACATAAATAAAGAATTGATAGAATTCCAAATTTGATTAGAAATCGCTTAACAGGAAGTGTGAATTTAGAGATAAGGATTTGAAAGTTTTGGAATTTTCTCGAAAATGGCTTCAAACGATTTTCCTTCAATGCAATGCTCAATGCCCAAATATAAAACTATCACTTTTACTTAAAACATTTTTCCAAAAGAAGTTGATTTTAGATAGTTTATGTTAAATTGTTAAGTAAGATAGTTTTATGGCGTTAAATTTCAAACATATGAGCTTGGTTCTATGCTATCGGCGCGCTCTTCACTTCCCTACCTGCTTGGGTTAGTTAGGATGGTTCTTGTCACTCATCACCTCTATATTTATGTCCAAAACAAATGAACAAAATTTGAAGTTTAAAGGAAATTAGTCATTTTGTATATAATTTTATTAATCGAATTAACAGAAAGTCTTCACACCTAATTTTTTTTTTTTTTTTAAACTTTTAGTTATTTAATCATTTTTTATTCATAAACTCCAGGGCACAGGGCAATATATATATCTCCGACCCCCAATTTGGGCACCAGAATTTCCAGGCGAACGTGCAGAAACTGATAGCAAGGTTGGAGGCTTGCATTCAACAAGAAGATGAAATGGCGGTTTATCTTTCTTGCACCACTTTTGCACAAAGTTTTTACCATTTTTTACAATGTTGATCTACAGCAAGATCTATACTGTAGAGTACTGTGGGTTCATTAGGAGGCAAATATTTGTAAAAATGGTATTGATTCTCTTTAGGTGACCTTCGCTAAAACTTGCGCGAAGCATTGTGGACCTTCCAAGAAAATCTAGGATTCTGCAAAGCTCCTTCCAATCGAGGGGTACCATTTCTTAATGGTCAAATAGGTCAACTATTATGCAAGACACTGGAAAAATGGATTTAATGCAAGTTCCTATCGTTTATGCACCCGGTCTTTTCGTTTCATTGAATGCCTTTGTGCCCGAGCACTCAGTCTAGCATTCGAGTATTTTGGTTCAATTCGTTCCGGCATTCAGCCAAGTCTCTTGCACCTACGCTTGGGTATTTGTTTTTGACGCTCCATTGTTTTTGACTGTAGGAAAAAGACTTCCCTCTGCCTGTTGTGATGTTGTTCTAAAGAAACAGTACAAAACTTAGAAGTGCTGAAGATCTTTAGACAGTTTTGCCTAGTGATATTGTTGACATTTACTGGCGTCCAATGAAAATGCCAGCTCCAACCCATCGGAAGATCACGAATTCATTTCCGCGCGTAAAACTGCAGCTTGGTAATTTAAGGTATCATGGTTGTTGTGGTTGGTACCGTAGAGCTGGAAAGCATTAGAGATATTTTTCCATGATAGCCTACTTCTTTTTGTGGTCATCGACCGGTTTCGGGCGCTTGCCCATCATCAGGATGACTCTGTGCAAGTCTATGTCATCACACTGTTTTGACAGAGCATCCTGATGATGGGCGAACGCTCGAAACCACAAAAAGAAGCAGGCCATCACAGAACATATCTTTGATAATGTATCAAGATCAGGGAAAACTGGTCATTTTGCACCAGCTTCAAAATCATATTGTTCAGTATCATAAAAGTATCAGAATGATCCAACGAAAAGATTAAAGCGGAAAAGGAATATGAGAATTTTCCAAGCACATCAGACAGACAGCGGAAAGCAACGACTAGAACCAGATCTAATTACACAAACTTAGTTTCTGGTTAAAAAGGAAATTTGTCTAAAATACTCCACGAATAGTTGCTGCGGCACTAAAGAAGACTTCATGCTAGGGTCCTGCCGATCTTGGTCCAGATTCTGAGATTAAAGAAAAATAATGCCTATTTTTTCAGGCGGACTTAACGTCCAACTGGACGGGGGGCGGAAGCAGCTACTTTACTATTAACATTTTTTAAATGAATATAAAATTTAGCACTTATATACGGGATTCGAAACTGGGGTTCTCTCACTTACAAATCCATGCTCATAACTAACCACTACCCAATACCCACCTCTTTTCTGAGATTAATTTGTAGAATCCACCAAGAGGATATTCGGTTTGGTGTATCAGAATAGTTTTCGAAGATGACGAACTTAGAAGAGTTTACAATGTAATTTAATTTATAGATAAAACAATTTAGGCGTTTGGGTATACATATAGAAGACTCATAGGGTAACTATTTTAGTTACTCATAGTAACTATTTTGACTTCATCGGGATTAAGATATAATGAAGGCCTGACGAGAGGCAACATAACTTAATACGAACATTCATTATTTTATGCACGAAGAACTAATCTCTAGTGAAAGAAAAAATTTCGAAGTTAGAAATTTTTGACCACTAAAGTGGATAACTTATTCTTCAAAAATACGCACTGGCATGCGCACACTATACCACATTTCTTGTCTACGTAAAACTCAACTGAGTAGCAATTAATTATCATGCAAAGTACCTCGCCAACGAAAAATGTTTCCAGGATCTCTTTCAAGAATGAATGTCTTTCCGAATCCTGCGTCCATTATGTTTTTATATTCTTTATTTAATTTACGAACAGCCCCCATAATTTAGGCAATAAGAATTTGTTAAATTTGTGTAATGAAAAATTTCACTATCAAATGAAGTAAAAAAATAAAATAAACATATTAAAACATGCTACATGATCATGTGATTTACTACCCACATGTACTTATTATTAACAAAATGAATATTTAACAACACTGCTGCCTTTTGCTCAAGAAAAGTCAAAAGATACCTACCTCAATGCATGTTATTTTCCTTCTGATTTTACCCATTAGAACATCTACTCCAAGAACGGATTTATTCTTCGGGTCGAGAGTCCACAGCCTTAATGTATATACACCACCAGTTAAAAAGCATAAATTATGCACATTCAAAACGCCAATTGTTACCGCATCTCCGGCATTCAGATTTGATGAAAAAGTCCCTATTTTAACAAATCTAAAATTATCCAAGTTTACCAAATGAGTTGGATTAATTTAAATTGCCATAATTGTTTACTTACCACAAATTGCATCTCCAGAAACGATGTCAAATACCACCACATTTGTATCATCCCTTCCACCCAAAGATATAATATAGTTTTCGCAAATAGAAAATTGTACATTCTCCACTCGCACTTTATGAGAATCATGTTTGAAAACTGATTGACCAGTAGCATAATCCCAAACAATAACAGGAGCCTGTTTTAATTCAAACAGTTGAGTTTTGTGTTAGTTAAAACTTCTTACGGAAGTTACTGTGATTGGCAATAACAATTGTTAAAAGCATGTAAAATATTCTGGTTTATACAAAAATATAGAACTAAACTTTACATGTGGTATAAAATAATTTCTTTTACAAGACAAAAGTAAATTAATAAAAGAATATCAATCTTGGTTACATGATGAATCCCAGATCAAATATATTACTAAATTAATTACAAATTAAATATACTAGTCGCTTAATTAGTAATTTATTAGTTAACCTTAAATCCCATGTGATTGATCTGGCCGGATGCAATGTACTTGCCAGTCCTTGATACTGCCACAGAAGAGATAACATTAGTGTGGCCTTCCAAATACCGATGCGTTTTAGTTTCAATGTTCTGAATGGCTACTTTGGTGCCGAAAGGATATATGATATTAGTACCATCTGGATGAACCTTCAAACCTTTCATTGCATTGCCTGAAATGGATCATAAGTACAGCTTTAGTAAAGGAAGGGATTAGCTCAGTGGTAGCGCGCTGGACTATAAAACGTAGGTCCCACGTTCGAATCCAATAGCACTGCATAAATCCAGACAAACCACACCAAATCTTTTATAAAACGCTTTGTGCAATTTTATTCATCAATCCTATATTTAATATGCCAACATGCCTGTGTTTGAAATGAATATTTTAACAGGCAGAAAATGTTGCATTAATTGTTAGAACTGAAAGTACATACATTAGTGGCTCAAAATGAAAATGATACATTTAAACGAATAAGATTCAATTTTATATTTATGTTTACTATTTAAGCAGGGGAAAGTAGCAATTACATAAATTAATACTCAAGCATTGTAACTGCTTTTAATAAGCCAAAGAAGTACAAAAAAGTTTATATCAGCATAAACAACAAATGAAAATGCATGCTGCAAAATTAGGTCAAAATGAAAATGATACACATAATGAAAAAAACGAAATAAAACAATAGTTTTTTTTCTCTAATACTTTATAAGTAAGTCTTTGTTAGCAGTTACTTCATGAAGACGTTTTGGGATGGAATTCAGAAGCTTTTTCGTGTAATCTGATGAAATTTTATCCCATTCTTTTTGCAAAACCCTTTGAAGAGTTTCTTTATTCGAAATTTCGTGTTTTCTTATTTCTGTCTCTAGTTTAGACCAAAGATTCTCTATAACGTTAAGATTTGGTGATTGTGTTTTTAGAATGGTAGGACAATTGAACGTTAACCATTCTTGGGACTAAACATGCTGTGTGCTTCGGACACACAATTATCTTTAATATTTAATTTTTCAGAACTTGCCCTCAAATTTTGTTGCAGAATGTCTATGTGCTTGTGCTATTCATAATACCTTCAATTAAATGCAAATTACCTGTCCCAGCTGCTGACATACAACCCCAAACCATTATGCCACTCCCTCCATGTTTTACAGTGGGCCTAAGATTCTTTTTTTTTTAATTCTTCTCCGGGCTTTCCCCACACGTAACCACGGCCACCTGACCCAAAGATGTTAAGTTTAAATTTGTCGGTGAATAAAAATCTAACCCAGGAGGAAGAATCTTTTTTTTGAGTAGTCTTCCGTAAAATGTACTTTTTGTTTTTTTTTTTACTGAAGAAATGTTTCTTTCTAGCAACTCTTCCATGAAATGTATTATTTTCTTAGAACGATTCTGACTGTCTCCGGATTGACTTTCTTATGCAAATATTTTTCAATTTCACTAGCAAGTTTCGGCGCAATTAATTTGGGATTTTTCTTAATTTGTTGTAAAATCCATCTTTCATCAGCAGCCGGAAATATTTTTTTGTGACTTGCTCTAGTTTTTTTGTGAATCGTTTTATATCTTCTATATCCGTTCTATGATGTGTTGCACTGTCGAATGACTTTTCTGGATCATTTGAGCAATTTCTCTTATTGATTTCCCATTCTGATAAAACTATCAGCTTGCGCTCTTTTAATTTGGTGTGTGCACCCATTTAAAAATAAAGCTCTGAATTCCACAGTAGAACTCACTATAAATAGTTAATACCTCTTTCTAAGACAGCAACAACAAGTGCAAAAGGATAAAGTGTACAAAGGTCAATCAATATAGTATGTATGTACATGGTAAACATGGAACTGTATCGTTTTCAGTTTGAGTATATTTCTGTTAAAAATCAATTTATTTGCCTTCTAGGTTAATACATATTTTTGCCAATTAATATTATTTTTTTAATAGTATTCTAATACAGAACTATTTGTCATTTATGACAGATAATATTTTCTGTACACCATGTTCTGAAAGTTTCTATTACATATTTAAAAATTTTAGTACTTGGTGTATCATTTTCACTTTGAACCACTGTATGTATATGTAAATAGTACAATGAGGAGCTTAGTAGTTCTACCTACCACGACTATTCTAAAATAAACCCAACGACAAGCCCGTGAAACTAGGATATTACATTTTATGATATTCACAACTAAAATAGGTTGTTGGTTCATTGCGATCAGGATAATATTTGATAGACAAATTAATCCATTTTGGTTAATTGTTGTGGTGGTTTTGATTAATGTTGAAGAAGAGCTCCCTTTCCCCACACGTCTTTTTTCTATCTGTCTTGCAATAATGAAATTCATTAACAGTATGTGTATTCACTTAAATTAGGCACTGAGATAACTATATAGAAATAAAATATTTTTAATTTTTGCAATAAAAATATCTACCAATTTAAATTAGATTTGAAAGATAATAATGGCCGCCATCCATGCTAAATAGGGGGCAAACTACTATCAAGGTTACTTTGAGCTACTGGTATGCAGAGGGGTTGTGAGACAGATTTGTAAAAAATATTTGTCTCCCTGATTGAAAATTATGACTATTAAAAATTGTATATGTTTTTTATTTATTTATTTATTTTTTTTTTTTTACAAAATGTATTTATATTATTTTTTACATTATCTTATTCCAGAAAGCAAAAGTATTGCAATCGTGCCTGATTTTTGAAATTAAGTTTTCACCAAAAATACATGTTTTAGTGGCCCCTGAATAAGAAAAAAGATGTTATTAGCGAATGATCTGTGTCTGTATGCTTTAATAGAATAGGTCAAAAACGAAAAATCGCAATAAACTTAAAATTGGTATTCCATTAAGGCACTACTACCGCACCAGACAAGATTTTTTTTCAGTTATCATTGCTTTTCTTGAAAACGACTCCAACGATTTTCTTTAAACTTCACAGATAGAAACGTATCAATTTTATTTTAAACATTTACCGAAACAAAAAAAAAATCTGGTGTGAAACACTCACACAACTTTCTCTTACTCCAGTTCTCAAAAGTTCCAGTTCAAAAGTATAATTGACATATTTTATACTTTGTGTACCAAATTTAATGAAATTCGTCTAAAACTGAAAAAACTGTCCAGTTCAAGCGCACATCCGGTATTTTCTTGAAACTTGGAATTTTAGCCATCTATTTATTTCTAATTAATTTTGTTTGGATGATAGAATTATATATTATAATCAACTATAATAGCACTTTAGAGAAAAACATAACCCCATTCCCTCGTCCAAAAGTGCACTTAAATGAATTTTCCCAGAGAAATGTTTTAAATAAAAGTCGTAGATCTTTGTATGTGTAGTTTATATAGGAAGTTTCAAGAAAATTGTCGAAAAAGTGAAAAAAATCATTTAGTAAAGTGGTAATGTAAACGTACTTCCGGTTATTCGATTTTTTTGAAACTCGGAATTTCAGCAACATATTCAATTCTAATTAAAATTATTTAGATGATAGAATTGGTTAATAAATTGAAATAGCACTTTAGATGAAACCTAACCCCAACCCCCCCCCCATAACTGCCCTTAAATGAATTTTCCTAGAGAAACAATTCAAAAAAAAGTGGTAGATCTTTGTGTGCGAGTTGATATACCAAGTTCGAAGAAAATCGTCGGAGCCATTTTTGAGAAAAACGCAAAAAAGTAAAACAACCAACTAGTAAAGTGGTACTTCCGGTTGAGGAATTTTGTTAGATGAGCCACCGTCAGATGCCATGGTGATACCTAAACGGAATATCAAACTGTTCGGTTTTTCGTTTTTCAGCTATGCTGTTCACACCACACACACACAGACCATTTGCAAAAACCACTTTTTTGAACTCAGGGGACCTCAAAACGGAAATTTCCGGTGAAAACTCGATATAGAAAAATTGACACGATTACAATACTTCCTCTTACTAGGAGTAAGAGAAACTAAAAAACCTGATGTAACACCCACATGACATTTTACATAGTATTGAGCAGTTGACACTGTGTGGTGTTGAGCAGAGGGCGCCAACAATGGCCCATTCAGTTATATATGTCTAACCCTAATCGCCTTTTTTTATAAGCCAGTCCAACTAAAGTTTGCAGTTTTAAAGGATCTTATTTTTAATTAATTGTTAATAAAAAATAGTTACTTTTAGACATAAGTGATTTAAAAATAATAAAACAGATATGATACATGTGTGGAAAACACGTTTAAAACAGAATTAGTGTAATATCTTTGAACGTTTTTTTTCTTTATTTATTTACGAAAATCCAATATGTATATAAAGAAGCCAATACTTATATAAAACATCAACCTCGAGTAACATGTTTTGGGGTAGTAGTGCCCAAGAATGTAAAGATGAATGTCTTAGACAATTTAACCGTTTTTTGTACTCAAAAGAATTTGGGAAATCAGGAAGTGGTACGCGTATTTGTTTGATGCATGGTTGCGTCCAAAAAAAAGTAGATTATGTGATATAGTTGCAAATAGAGATATGCTATATTTAATGTATGAAATTTTCAATTTTGTAATCTGTTTTATAAGAAGTGTATGTAGGGAGTATCGAATATATATATACAGAACTGAGATCCAATTATTTACACTGGATCGACGTGGGGTCGATTATAAAATATTAATTATCATAAATGTAGAGTAAAATGATGAGTAAAGTTGGTAAAAAAAAATAATTTCGATAAACTAGAATCTAAATTTATTGTAATTATTTAAACTGAGTGTTACTAGCATGTATTTTCGATTAATTAATTAACCTTCAACTGTTAAAAGCAAAATGCTGGCAATAATTTGGCTAGAATTAAAAATTCAAAACAAATTGCGATTAAATAACCGAAACAACAGAAATCTATAATAGAAAGTATTATTACAAAATATTTGGCGTTGAATTTAGGTATATGAAATCGAAAAAAAATGTAAATTAATTTTTGAATAGTTAAGGTGAAAAAAAAAAAATCATATACTAATTACATTTGCAGAACTTACCATCGAATCCTATAATTGATCTTAACTCCAAATCTTTTACATCGACTTCTTGCATTTTATAAAATTACAGCTAAAATTAAGAATGTTCAATGTATTAAAAAAATAGGAAACACTTAGAAAGAGAAACGTTACCAAGGAAACTAATACACTTAATAATAAAGAATTAATAAAAACTATTTTCCATTTGTTTATTAAAAAAAATTTTTTTATTTTTTATTTTGAGAGTTTATTGCTTTTGGAAGTTGCAATTATTACTCTTATTATTTAACATTATTTCATAATGTAATCGTTTTATTTTAATAATGGAAAAAATAAATTCCATTATTTGGTGATGAAGTAATAGAATATTGTTATTTTCTAACTTAGCCAATAGATAGCGTTAAGAACATTCTAGGCATTTAAAGCATCTAATTCATAAAGATCAAACAGTTAGATTTGGAGAATCACCCCTCTCACGTCGTCTTATGTCATAGTATTTAATTCTTACTGGAGCCCTTGAACATGTACGAATAAATAAATAAATAAATAAACAAAAGTTATAAATTCTATCTGTATATAAAATCTGTTCTTGCTTTTAACAACTTTAAAAAAAATTTTGCGGACCAAACAAAATAGCTGCATAATTCAAATGATTATCTCCAAACAATATCAAGTTTTGTTTATTTAATTTAGTATTTGTAAAATGAGTTACAAATTGTTTTTAGCAATTCTTGACAGATTGCAGTAATTGAATAACAGATTATAGGAAACAACAATGCAGACTTACTGACTAAAAAGGACACAATAATGTAACCATTAATTGCGTTCAAGTAGAGTTCATTAGCCACTTTATTACGCTAATAAGACCGCAACCAAAACTAAGGAGTGTGAAAAACTAAATGATGTTACCTCCCAAAATTATTTGGAGGAGTTGCAAAGTAGGGCCATAACGGAAGAATACTATTTGGAAAATACCAAAATACCAATGCTCGCTATGGAGCGCTAACTGCCATTCAGGCTTCTCGCAACAACCAGGACTAAACATAAATCATGCAACAATTCACTGTTTACTGGGAAGAGCGGCGCAAAATAGCTATTTATTAACTAAATAGCTATTCATTAAAAAGGCTAATTTTAAACTGATAGATGTGTGGAGGGGAATGGCTGGCTATAAAGCCATCGGTATAATATCGATTATATCCGTCATGGATGCCAGTGTTTGTATGTAGAACGTAATCATCTGTAAATTGTACAATTATATAGGTGTGAGTTACTATATCGGTGGTGAGTCAGAGCATGTCTATGGTGTATATATAGACGTATATGTGTGAAGAAGAGTGGATAAATAACTCAAATGAATATCGCAGAGGGTTCATACTTGATATTCCATTTAGATATTACCATAACAACAATGCTTCCGGGCCAAAATCATTAATCAAAATTACGACTTTATTTGATAATATTATTTCTTTATCTTAAAACACTATGTCTGTGCCAATGAAATGGTAAAATATGCTTACTTTCCAAACTGATAAATGGAATGGAATAAATTACACTTCACAAACGAGGTGGTTTCTAGGCTTTTAAAATATTTGATTAAAAATTTCTAGAATTCAGATAATTCGAAATTTAATTAAATTAATTTTGTTTGTTTGTTTGTTTGTTTGTTTGTTTTTTCACTTTTAAACAATTTTGTTGAAAATGGCTCCGATTTACTTAAATTTGTATGTACAGATATGCACAGATTTAGCAGAACCTATTCAATTTTATTATTTAAAACATTTATTTGGGAAAGTTGATTTTACATGAGAATTGGGGTTCTAATGAAGAGTGAGTTTGTTGTGTTAATATCTAGAGAGGATTTTCAGCAAAATATGTGGTTCCAATATGTACGTAGAGATAAGGATAAAACATAAACATATAGTAAAAATTTCTCTTTTAAGAAAATAAATACATATTAAATTCTATTCTAACCTAAGAAATTAATTTCTTAAAGTATTAGTTTTCTAGTCCTCATTCGTTGGTCTAATGGCTAGTGCACTCGCCTTTCGTCTAAGAATTGAGGGTTCGATTCCCGAGGGGGCAAAGTCGGTGTTGACCCAGCATCTTGATAAGTGGAAAGCTACAGTTAGTAAATCGGCCCCCTAATCAAATCACTGTCTGGCAAGCCTTGGCCCTTCATGAGCTGTTGCGGCATAGGAAGAAGAAGAACAATTAGTTTCTAAAAGCCTACACTATGAATTAGTTATTGTTTTTTACTGTTATTAGTCATGGACATTGGTAGAACTTTACGTACCGGAATTTGTTTTTACTTATGTTATTTCAGTTTTCATTAAATTTGTTATACTAACTGTGAATATAAGAGAGACCTATTACTTTTATTTGGAACTTATTCTCGAGAAAGTCAATTAAAAGAAATGTTTAGTCGGCAGTGGCTAGAGAAGTTTCTTTTTTTAAAGAAAAAAATTCATTCTTTATCCCTCTACGTTTCGGGTACCATTGGTGATCCTTCTTCAGGAGCTTTTTAGTGTAAGAGAGGAGTGTATAATGTTTGGAACGTTTGATAGATTGAAATATGATAATATAATGGAGTTGTTGAGGAGAGAAATTAGGTTTAATTAAATGAACGACATATGAAGACACTAATATAATGTAGCTAAGTTAACACTAACTGCACTGGACTTTATAATGAAAATGATAGAATGGATGGTGAGAGTAAAGATATGACACGATGCGATGTACAGTTGTATGGTTGTATCTGATAGATCCTCTAGATAAATTCCCACTGGCTTATATACACAGGTTCTCCCACTCTAGCCTGCCTAAGTCAGAGAGTAGTCTCTGTTAACCAGAGAGGGCCTCTCTTCTCTCTGCTGTGGTAGCATTATCTTTGTGGTACCATTACAGATAAGAATAAGACAGATGCACTCAAATTGTCCCTAAAATAAAATTAAGGATCGATAAAGACTTGCTTAATTAGAAACCTACCACCTTATTAGTCTACCTAATTAGACTGGCCTAATTAGACACCTTGTATGCGACATGAGGCCAATTTATTTAAACAAATTCAATTCTGCTTTGAATTATATAATTAGTGGAAACCGTAATGGTAATTTTGAAAAAGCTCTTAAGAATTAAGTTTTTACTTATTGCCCCTTCCTTAGAACTTTCCAAAAAGATGGTATCAAAATGAATAAAAGTATTAGAATTATTATTGAGGTCTCACGCCTCAGTCTAGTGGCTAGCGCACTCGCCTTTAGTTCGAGAATTTTCAGGGATCGATTCCCCGTGAGGGCAAAGTCGGTGTTGACCCAAGCATCGTGATAAAAAGTGGGTACTAGTTATTATAGTAGCGCCCTAAATAGCGAAAGCCAGAACTAAACGGCGTGAGAACTGCGGCATGCTTACTCACACGCCCCCCTATTCAAATCGCCGTCTGGCTGGCAAGCCTTGGTCTTTCATGGGCTGTTGCGCCATAGGGAATTATTATTGCAAATAAATTAAGTTTGCTCCTTTGGTAATAATTCAATTACCACGATATTAATAACATGACACAAAGATTTATCTGCCAAGTTTATTGTTCGATATACCGGACAATTTTCCGGTGTCCATTATCAAAAAATTATATGAAAAATAAAAAAGAGAATTAAATTCAATTCTAAATAACAATTGGAATTAAACATAATTGTAATACCATTCTCTTCCGAGATAATCAGGCTAATTCTTTATTGTGCAACTTGATATATCTATTTTTTTTTTTTAGCATTTTCATTAAATGTAAACAATACATGACATTATTGGCATTTTTTTATTTATTTAAAAATAATTATATTATTGGAATTACAAACTCAAAATCAACAAAAGAAGATCACTTATGTAAAAAAAAAAAAAAAAAACAACAAATAACTAAAAAAAATCCCTGATCAAATAAATTGGATTCTGCTGCAATCATAAAAATAGCCGGTAACTCAATATTTATTTTTTTAAAAGAAATATTTTCATTTTAAAATTTTTACGGAATCCATGACTAGTAAGAACCATTACAAATTATTTATTTTAAATATGTGTGAAGTTATTTTAAAAAAGACTGTCTAAGATGATCAGTTTCATTAAGTTTCTTTTAACTTCAAGGAAAAAAAAAAAAAAGCTGTTAAACAACAAATTATAAATAGGATTTAAAACGGAGATCTTAATCTGACAAAACGATAATAATAATTATATTTATTCAAACAATTTACAATATTTATATTGAAACATTAAATTGTTCCAAGGTATAATAAAATACTTAGAATTAGCATACAAGTTATTTGAAGATAATAGTATTATCAATGTCCATGACTAACAATTGAATAAAAAACTGAATAAATATTTTATAGTATAGGCTTTTAGAAAACTAATACTTTAGAAAAATTGATTTATTAGGTTAGAATAGAATTGAATATGTTTTTTTATTTTTAATAGAAAAATTTTCAGTAAATGTTTATGTTTTATCTTTATCTTTATTTACATAATGGAACCATATATTGTGCTGAAGGAAGAACGGGAGAGTTATACAATAAACACCACATCTCCTGATCGCTATATTATTTATTGTGTAATTATGCGAAAAACTGATAGTAATTGTAGCTATACTAAGTACTACGTTCATCAATAAATTAAAATTACATTTTGCTACATTGCTAGATTTGGACAACGTAATTTCCTGCAATATAAATCATTAGATCAATATAAGTCATTAGAAACATTTAGTTTGTCATGTTAAGTACATATTTAGTCTGTTAATTTATTGCGGCAGTTTTTGCCTCTCTGAATCTCCCGTTAAGTGGACTTCTATTGTAGTGCAATTTAATATTAAAACAAAACAAAAAAATCTGGTGTGAAACACTCTCACAACTTTCTCTTACTCTAGTTCTCAAAATTATAATTGGCAAATTTTATAGTTAGTGTACCAAATTTTATTGAAATTCGTCGAAAACTGAAAAAACTTCAGTAAAAGTGCACTTCCGGTTTACTAATTGTCTTGAAACTCAGAATTTTGTCCATCTATTTATTTCTAATTAATTTTGTTTGGATGATAGAATTGTATAATCAACTAGATTAGACTAGATTCTTTGGGGGGGATTGGCTCTTCAGCCTGCGCCACCGCGACCCCCGTGTGGCACCCCCAAAGTTGGAGATCCTACCCCCGTCCTGTCCTACATTGAACTGTGGTGAGTGGGATA
>JAAEAF010004569.1:0-62800 GCA_011037195.1 Triatoma infestans | reverse complement strand
ACACACACACACACACACACACACACACACAGACCATTTGCTTAAAACCACTTTTTTGGACTCAGGGGACCTCAAAACGGATATTTCCGGTGAAAACTCGATATCGAAAATTTGACACGATTACAATACTTCCTCTTACTAGGAGTAAGAGAAAGTAAAAAGGGGGAGCTATAAAAGTAATTAAAAATAAACTGAATAATGAATGGGCAGAATCGTTGAAGGAAGAAACCAAACAGTGCTTATAGTATTACACTGCTAAATATAGTAACAAATTTAGAAGAAGAAGAAGAATGTGGAAGAAGTGGTTGGCGGCTGGATTAAGGTCGACGAAGATAGAAGTGTAAAGGAGAATCCAAAATAGGAATACCGTTTATAGAATATATATATAGAAAACTAGGATTAGGAATGTTGTCCGGCTATAGGTGAAGAAGAAAAACAAACACAAAGTGAGTAAGAGGGAAAACCGTCGTCCAAGAAGAGAAATGAATTATGGACAGAGTTGTGTTGCGGGGTCGTGTAGAAGATGCTGGAGATAAGTTGCAAGTAATATATATATATATATGCAGATGGAAATGTCATGACCTTCTCAATAACAACTATAATATATATACATATTTGAGTGAGTATGCGAGAGAGGGGAGGAGAAGACTAAAGACGAACTCAAGAAAACATGGACGTACTTGAGTACATAGATCGTCATCAGCTTGGTGACGTCACAGGGCTTTATCAATGTCCCATCATTTATAACATAAATATAATTTGTGAAATATTCACATAGATTCTCTATTCTCATTGCGATTCTCAAATCAGATTAAAAAATAAAAAAAATTACAGCAAATTTGTGACTTTTTACATTTAGTATATATTATATTCAATTAACATTTGCGTAATTGATTTGCAGATGCGTTTGTCAAACAGTATGATAACATAGACTTGCACAGAGCAAATTCAGTTTTACACAATGACTAGTCTTTTAAATGTATTTAAAAACCAAACTCTTAAACTAGGTCAATAGGGGTAGGGTGGTGATACCTGAGTGGAAAAAGGAACACGTGTTTGGGTTCTGAAAGGGGGCATATTTTTCTTAAAATGGAAACATCCAACGTGGGGGTCTAATATTAAAGTCCGTTGTAGTAGGGAAATTCACTTTATACTTAACTATCTATACTATCTTATTATTCTGGTTATTTATTTATTTATTTATAACAGCGTGAAATAACACTGCGTCATCCGTGTGCTGCTGTGAAATAGTCATTGACAAAAAAGACAGTTTACGAGTTGTATGATCGTAAGATAGTATAGATAAATAAATAATATTTTTGTTAAATTAAAATGATTAAAGCAAATAAACAAAATTTGTTAATAAACAATCAAACAATATATATGAGCAGGTTATTTGATGACACTACACATATTTCGCATTTCACCCTTCACAATTCACACACGTCATCCACGCAGCATGTATAACCTAAATATGGGTTCTTTACATGCCTAAACATAACAAATCTAAACTAGCTAAGTGCACTTATAAAAATAAGTGTATCAATGAAAATTTTTTGAAAAATTATTAAGCCTTAATGTAAGGTACATTCCGCACTAACATTCTTTTTTCTCTTGCATACATTATTTACATATGTACACTTAAGGCAGTTATGGTTCGTATACAGACTTCAGAACTAGCAGATTTAAAACTACAACTAAAATCTTTTTCGTTATTTGAACTTAAAAACTATTTGGTTGGGTTTTCAAGTGAGGTGTGTATTGTTTCTTGCGTTTTTTTTTTGAAGGGGGCCCAACGCACTGCGACCTTTCGATCTTTGCCCATTGCACCCGAACAGATGTCCCAGCTGAACATCCGTTCTACAAAACCTCCATCAGGTTAAGATCCGGGAGGAATCCCAATACCTTGATAGCTCTAGAGAGGGTATATCCCCCTCCTCCATCCATCTGGTAGCTACCCAGGTTCTTGAATCTCCTCTGAGTGGTAGCCTCGCAGTCTGTTAGGAGATGTAATGGAGTTTCCTTCAGCTCCCCACAGAATCTGCATGAGCTGTCACTTTCCAAACCCAGCTTCACCAGGTGTCCACTAAGTCGGCAATGTCCCTTGAGGAAACCCATAAGAACGAAGAGCTAGTTCTTACTCAAGCCGATGCAGGCCTCCGATCTCCGTTGGTTATAATTTCCCAGGCAGACCGGGGAGGGAGTACCAGATTTAGATATTATACGTAATATATTATACGATACCCGCAAACCGGGGAGGGAGTACCAGAGTTAAGATCTCCTCGCCTCCTCCTCCTTCCTAAGTAGGTGATAACCGGTCTCATCATCATGGTGTATATCCACCGTAGGATACTCGGTGGGCATCCCCAGGACTTACCCGCCATCCTGTTTTATTGTTATTGTGGAAAAAGGGTTTTGAATGCCCGAAGCCGTCGATCACCACAAAATGGAGCAAGATAACACGGAAAATGTCTCTGATCTTTCCAGCTCTGCGAAACCAACCACAACAATAATTTACAAGTGAATAAAGAAAAATGGTGATATTCGAGAAAATAGCGAACAATTGAAAAAAAATAAGAGAAAGTAAAAAACAGTTTATTAAAGAAAAGTGGCGGTATTAGTATCTAAAGAAAAATCTGGTGTGAAACACTCACACAACTTTCTCTTACTGCAGTTTACAAAATTGTTTTTTTTTGCGTTGGCTGCAGAGGCCATGTGACAGGATTTTTGTCACATAACCTATTGTTGGATCCCATGGTGATACCTAAATGGAATATCAATTTTGAACGATTTTTCGTTTTCGAGCTATGCTGTTCACGCACACCCACTCAGACCATTTTCTAAAAACCACCTTTTTGTACCTCAAATTACGTATTTCCGGTAAAAACTCGATATCGAAAATTTGACACTAGATGTAAGAGAAAGTAATAGAATAATAATGTTCCGAGTTTGGACTTTATTTAACAAATGTAAGAGTAGGCGTGTGATTGTTTCATATCAGATTATATTTTTCTTTCGTTTCTGTAATATTAGTTTATCGATTTTTGTTTGTTTTGTAATACGTCAAAGTTGTTAGAGTGAGAAATTACATACAACTTGGCCTAAACTATTAATTTTGCAGTTTACATGGTACACCGGACAAAGTCCTCCTTCACGTAATATAATATACCTACTCCATCTCTGAAACACGCATTCTCCTTCCCTGCCTCTCTAATCCACGTATATACACAAAAGTTCATGTTAGCACCAACGTATTGTAAAGTTTCTAAGAGAACTTTAATTAAACATATATATGGCATGCATGTTTCTCTACTTAGGCAGTTGAAAGTTGTTTTAAAACTTGAAAATTGTTACTAACACTATGTCATAGAAAAAAGAAGCTCTTGTTGAAATGGATACTGATGGTTAACAAGTATTTCTTTCTTGGGAGAAAATTAGATTGGATAACAGATTACATAAATACTTTATTAGGTCCACCAAAAAACAAACGTTATGGCTTAGAAAAGTGACTTAAAAGTGCCACTTCAAAAAACTATATGGAGAAATTAGTGAATTCTTGGTAGGTGGGGAGACTGAGAAGCAACATGTGTATGTGCCTGTTTTGCTGAGACGGCTGATTAAGGCGCGATTAAGGATACACACTATTGTGAACACTCACAGTCAAGTAGCCCAAACCATTATTGTTCAGAAACAGTTAGTTATAAACAGTACAAGTCCCTAAACACACGCCATGTTGTTTTTTTTGCTGACTATGCTAAAATGCCTAGTATGAATTTGTGAACAAAATATTTCAAATATGAAAATCTGTGAGTATGTGGCCGTATGACCCAAAAAGAGAAAAATCGCACAAAGTTCCAACTTGATATTTAATTTAAATACAACAGGTGATCCGACAATAAAGTTTTGAACAAAATCAATCAACCAATTGACTGACGGAAGTACCAATTTACTGAATGGATTTTTCAGTTTTGGGGGGGGATTATTCCGAAAACGGCTCCAACCATTTTTCTTTAAACTAAGTGAATCTGAGACTTTTATTCCAAATTTTTGCTTTTATTTCCGGGAAAATTCTTTCAAAGAGAGGTTTTAGGGTTTTCTTGCCTGAAAGTGCAGAAATTCTGTTTTCAGTTTATTACGTCGATTTTTCATCCAGGTATTATTTATTATAACAATTAAATGCGATCCACAATTCCATGTTTAAAAAAATTTTACTGCAAATAAAACAATTTAATAACAAAAAATTTGTTTTAAAAACTGCAACGTTTACAATGTTTAGTTGGGGATAAAAATGGTGGTGGGGATTTTACTGTGTATACCTGAGCGGCTTTGTGGAGCGCTCTATGTCCAAACCAAGAAACTTGTGCAAATTTAAATTTAAACTAACAGACTTCCAATCGATTTTCTTTTTAGAAAATAAACATGATTACCCTTCTATATACGCAGTAAGCATATACCACGTTTAAAGGAAATCTTTGTGAACATTTTCGAGAAAATCCCAAAAATTTAATCTGTAAAATTGCACTTCCGGTTAATCAATTTTCTTCAAATTTGGAATTCTATCAATGTTTCTAATCTAATGTGTATTAATATTAGGTACGTATTAAACCACATACTCTCTAAAGGTGTAGTGTAGAGGAAAGCATAATAACGCTAGTGTCTTCCCAGAATCCCCAAAAAATCAATTTTTCCGTGAAAATGTTTCAAATTAAAGTAATTGGTATTGCTAATGGTAAAAGTCGTGAAACTCTTTCAAGGCGTGTTCGAAAAAATCACGGAGTACTGAAAAAACATCTGTAAAGTCGCACTTCCGTTGGATGGAATTCGCTCGAAATCTTCGTGTCTGTTGTGGTTGTAGTACCTATTACTATAAATCATGGGTGCCTATCGGCATGGGATCTAAGCCAATGTGGCTTTTATCCCCCCAATTCAGCCCTCTAATTAATCTCTCCCCGGTAGTTTGCCGATTTGTCTACAATATCTACAATATTCTATCAATATTCAATATCAATAACAATCAATATTGTTACTATATCAATAGTGAGACTCTCCCAAAAATCCGAAACCCAGTGCCAGCACAAAACTGGGACATTGACTACCTAGGTAGTACCGAAACGGAATACCAAATTTGTGCTTCCTGCGACTTTTTGTTTTTAAGATATTCGCAGGTCATTCGGTAAAAACATTTTTTTTCGCACTCAGAGGACCCCAAAATATATTTCCGGTTTAAAAGTCAATTTCGAAAATCTGACACGATGTCATATTTCGTCTTACCAGGGAGAATAAGAGAGAGTGAAAAAAAAAAATCGGCTGACCGGAACTGCAACTTAGTGGAGAGATTTTTTTGTGTTTCGTTTTTTGCGAGTTCCTCCATAAAAACACCAATGGGTTTCATTAAACTCGGAATACTACCTATACATACAGAATGACCTATCACTTTTATGTGAACTAATTTCCCGAGAAAATTGATTGGAGGACTGGAAGATCATGGTCAACCAAAATATATTGATACTAAATTTTTCGCAGAAATTATAAGTTCAAAGAAGATCTGTCAATTATAATTGTAAACTGTAGTAAGAGAAAGTGGGTAGTTGACACTGATGTTTCATCTAGGAGCTACATTAGGCTCCTACTGATTGCATTCAGGCTAAACAAAGGATTAATAGGAATACGAGCAATTCTTATTACGAGTAAAACAGAGGAAATAAATTGGGCAGTATTTATTTAGTTATTTATTTCTTTAAGTAAAGAATATTTTTCAAACTGGGTAGGTGGGGCGCATCAGTAAACAAACTGTAGCAGAAGAGAGGAAGCGGTGAAGAGAAACCGGAAGAGGGTGTGCACGTAGGGGTAGCGGGTAGATCAATATGGCATGGTGCCTACTCACGCATAGCCTCTCTCCCTACTTCACCTGCAGAGAGATGGCTGGCTCAGGTGGATAGGTAGGCAGTCCAACAGAGAGAAGTGAGTGAATGAAGAAGAGTGGGAGAGTAAGGGAAGTACACCCTCCCTAAAAAGTGTGTGCCGAAAATGGAGGTGGTTGAATCCGGGGCGGGGGGAGCTTGACGGTGGAAGTATTAGAGAGAGAAAGTTGTTGTTGTGTACCTTTTCTATTTTACCTTAACGGAAGTAACCCCCACCCACCCAGCTTGAACAGGGGACCTGGAATTGATCGGAACGAGTGGGTAGCCTACGGGGAAACGAACTAAGGCAACGGTAAGAGGGCCTCAATCGCTAAGTCACGTGTACTAAAACTCTCCACTCTAACTTTGTGGCTTTGGAATAGAATACGGACGAGCGCCCTTTATAAGATATGCGCGCACGCACACCACTCACACACCAAGTTAAGCCTACACACTAAAAACCGTACGCCAGTCTTATCATTCTGCAGTTCCCACCTTCCAGAATTAACAGCTGCGCTAAGGAGAAAGGGAACCCTAATATACTTACCATATAACGGTGTTATGCTAATGGTATACTGCGACAAGGGCTAGCAGCTCTTCCTTCGGAGAATATGCTGGCAAAACTTAAACGATGAGCTTTTAAAAGCTTCATCACTTAAAAAGTTTCACAATGAAAAAAGTATAAAAAAGAAAAGAAAGCTCTTAAAGCTTTAATTTCAAATATAGCCTTTATACTTTCTCCTAGTAAAAGGAAGTACTGCGATCGTATAAAAATTCTCAAAATTATGTTTCACCGGAAATACAGGTGTTGAGGCTGCTTGAATACGAAAAATAAATTTAAGTGAAACACTTACAAGACTTTCTCTTACTCCTGTTAATACAATTATATATATATATATATAAAATGAGAAATTCTGCTCAGTTTGTCCTAACATAAATATAGAGGTGTCTGGTGGACTAACCTACAAAATCCAAGCAGTTAGGGAAGTGAAAAGAGCGCCACAAAACACAGAACCAACATCATATATTTCAAAGTTAACACCACAAAATTCAGCTTAACTATCTAAAATCAATTGGGGGTGGGGATGTTACAAATAAAAGTGATAGGTTTATATTCGTACAGTTCAGCACTCCCAACTTTAAAGGAAAATCACTGCGATATTTCCAAAAAACTCAAAAATCTCTTCGGTAAGATTGTACTTTTGATACCAATTTTCTTCAATTTTTGATTCTCGCAAGGATACAAGGTATGGTAAAAACCATATATTGTACAGAAGTGGTACTTTACTAAACTATTGCCCTACTTTACTAATACTATTGCCCTAGAACCCCCCAAGTCAATCAATTTTCTCGAAAAAATGTTTCAAATAAAAGTGAAAAGATATTTAGGGATGTCAATAGTATTACGTCTTGTAGCCTGAAGACGTATTTCCGTTTAGAATTCAATTTCGAAAATGTGACATGATCGCAACACGGAGTAACAGACAGTTACAATGGTTTAAGCCTGTGCTTTGTCTGGTATTCCATGTAGGCTCGCAACACGGAGTAACAGACAGTTAAAATGGTTTAAGCCTGTGCTTTGTCTGGTATTCCATGTAGGCTCGCAACACGGAGTAACAGACAGTTAAAATGGTTTAAGCCTGTGCTTTGTCTGGTATTCCATGTAGGCTCGCAACACTAGGAGTAACAGACAGTTAAAATGGTTTAAGCCTGTGCTTTGTCTGGTATTCCATGTAGGCTCGCAACACTAGGAGTAACAGACAGAATGGTTTAAGCCTGTGCTTTTTCTGGTATTCCATGTAGGCACTATCACCGCCACAGACACGAAGATTTCGGGCAAAATCCATCAACCGGAAGTGCTGACTTTACTGAATGGCTTTTTCTTTCAGTTTTTCATGATTTTCTCAAATTACAGCTCCAAACACTTTTCTTTAAACTTCGTATACTATCTGAGCATACATGTAGATAAATATAATTTTTCTTTATCTATTTTTCCTGGGAAAATTGATTTTTTTAACGGTTATATTATATTAGAAGGAATGGTGGAATTCCAAATTTGAAGTGAACTAAGTGCACAGTTATAATAAATAAATCTAGATATCACATTTCTAATATTTTGTAGGGAAAAATTATTTTTGGACGGTTCTGTGGAAATTCTGAGACATTAAAATTGAAATGCTATATTTGTTGGATGTTATTTGCGCTCTCTAACATGCAATTTTCTACCTGTCTGGGTGGTAGCCCACACATAAATAATATTTGTCATTTTAACGAGAAAATCCCGTATCAGTGTTTTGCACCAGATTTTCTATATGATTGGAATGCCCAATGCAAAAATACTTGCAAAAGGTTAACCAAAGGCGCTGCCACAAAGTCATATTCACTTAGTCCTTACACCCCCCACACCATTCAAAAACCAATTATAGATCCTATATTTTTGTATCGTAATGTTAAGGCCGAATAAACGTTGATTAAGAATTTGGCTTTCAATTATCAACAATAATTCAAATAATAATAATAATAGCAATCAGATAGTCGTGCGAGTATTACACAACAGATTTTTTTTTAATTAATTGTTCTATGAATAATAAAATGAGAAATATGTTTTCTACTTCTCATTTAACAACCTTTAATGACAACAATAATGTTACTAATGATATATAATAGTAATTATTCAAACAATCTTTAGTTCCACTATGACAGACCGCTAAAAATAAAATCTTTAATTTTAAAATACATAATTTACTTACATTGTTTTTTTGTTTTTTTAATTTCTTATACTATTTTTAGTATTTTGATTGGACTATTATCTAAACTCTTCTATTTTCGCTTCTTTTTTTGTTTTTGTTTTTCATTATCGTGTTTTTTTTTATACTAAAAACAAATCTCAGAAACCTACAAACTTTGTATTTCGTTCAGGTATTTACTCAGGTTCGCGACATAGGGCTAAGCAAATAGTGCGACGCAGATGACGCAGCCCAAGCGACGCAGTCTGGCACAACGCAGGATAGGCATTTCCGTGAGGCAGTGGGACGCAGCCCAGTCGACGCAGTTTTATTTGTAGAGAACACCGTGAGACCATGGGTGGTTCTTCGGAAAGTTCAGATAGTGACATAGAAAACTTGTTTTTACTCCATAGCTTATCCAAAAGGAGAACGAAATGTATTTGGCAATGTGAATACATCAAAAAACGTAAAACACACGTTGCATTTGTTTTGACGTCCGAATTGAACGAGAAGGCTTTAAGAGTTATATACGCTTCACCAGGGACCAATTCAATGATGTTCATTCATTGGTCCAAGGATGATGTTTCAAAGAGGGGTATAACTTTCAGAAAGCGATAAACACAGTATGAAACTGTGGCTGTGCGGCGCAGGCATATGTCTGCGTCACCACTACACGCTCCGCAATAAGAAAGCCCAAGTTACAGATTCCTAGCCTCACTATTCGCCCGGTTAAAAGGTTCTGATGAAAATCAGGTCGACCGGGATACTGTACCACTTTACTGAATAGACTTTTCAGTTGTCTTTTTTATGCGATTTCCTCGTAAACGATTGCAACGATTTTCTTTAAACTCGTCACATCAAATTAATCAAATATAAGCGCAACTATAAACTTTTATTTTGGAAAATTTTTGTTTGCAGGAAGTTTATTTTTAATGGGTTTCTGGATTGTGGTGGGGATGAGGTGACGTTAGGTTTCCACTAAAAGTGAGACGGTAGAGACGGCGTCAATGGTGTGCTAAAAGTCGACGTTCGCCTATGTTGCAATGAGCCTCTTCAGGGTCATTACACCTTGTTTGAGAAGGGGCGTGGCTTTCCTTCTCCATGGTTCCCTTCCCGTCGCGGATCTCCTTCTCCACGAGCGGTGGAGCCACGCCCCTTCTCTAGCAAGGTTCATTGCTTTATTTGCTTCCAAGGTGTAACGACCATAAAGAGGCTCATTCCAACATGGATGAAACGTCGGTTTTTAGCAATCTACTGACGCGGTATTAACTCGATAACTCAAGTGTTTTCATGTAAATGGTCGCGGAAACCTAAAAGATCACATTTCCTCTTAAGCTAAGGTGACCAGACGTCCCGCTTTTGGCGGGACAGTCCCGATTTTTCACAATTTGTCCCGCGTCGTTTTTCAAAAGTCCCGAATTTTAGAATTAAGTTAAATTTTATATTTATGAAAATCATTGTTTTGCGTTCTAAGAATCCTACGGGCTACGACGACTAACATATTGCTTTTGCTACCCAGTTACATTGTATTTGTCTCTCAGATGATACACTTCGTGTTCGTACTGCGTGCTAGCAAGCTAATTAAAAAATAAATATTACAAATCTGCTACTTACCATAGAAAATTAAGGTAAGTAATTTATTTATATATTTCATAAATACATAAATTTTCTTAAACTTAGCTTAAAATACTCGTAGTCTTCATATTTTATATTGATGACAAAAAGTATATCACCGACCTTAACCTTAAAAGAAATTTTAGAAAGAAATATACGAAATATATTTATAAATTGTACTTATGTTAAAAATAAAAAAATATTACGATATTATTTTTATTCTGTATGAAAATTTTTGTTGATACCCCCCTCCTTCAGAGTTGTCCCGCTTTGCGCATCTAAAAATCTGGTCACATTATCTTAAGCGCCATCTCAATATATTATACTATTCTACGGTCTATGTTATAATATTAATGAGAATTTATTGTGTGGCCAAAATTCTGAAATTTGAAGAAAACTAATTTAAGGAAATACGACTTTTATATATTTTGGATGAACACATATACATTTACAGATATGCAAAATGTACGAGTTCGTATAACTAAGTTAAACCTCCTATAAATAAAAAAATAATAAATCAAAAATGCGTAAAAAAAATTGCCATAAACCAAAGTCTTTGTAAAAATTAAATTTTCACAAATATTTTGTTATATCAAGTTTGGTGGGGATTCGCAAAAACTGAAAAAAGAAAAAAAAATCTGGTTGTGAAACACTCTCTCACACACACACACACTACTTTCTCTTACTGCAATTATTACAAATTTTTTATTGATGAATTTTCTTTAAAATTGTCGTGTTTTATTAAAACATTTATTTGAACTTGCATTTCAATATAAATAAACGGGGGATTATAGGCACTTTTTATCTGAATATGTCGACTTCTATGATGGCGCTCTCTCTTTTTAACTATGTAGCAAACATTGTAATTGTAATTTAAGCCTATATCACACGTTTCTCAAAAAACAAAACAAAATAAGTCCCACCTAAAATATTTTAAAAAAAAATCATAAGTTTATATTTATCAATAAGCATTAGAATTACTTAAAATATAACAATAACATATTACATAAAAAGGTAAGAATCATACATTATATTCAGTTGGCACTTTCAGAGGTGAGCATGATGGCGTTGCAGCTCGTCCTGAACTGAATAAAAAAAATATATAAAAATTTCTAGGGGGGAGGGATGTTTCAAATAAAAGTGACAGGAATTTTTTCGTTGCGGACATTTTGCAAACTACGCAAAACCGCAATATATAAAATCAGTAAAGTCGTGCATTGTAGATTTTGAAACAGTCCGTGATCAGAAGCGATGGTTGGAGCTTCCTTCAACTTCCTTTTAAGTTTATTGAGTTATTATCTTGTTCATGCATACATTCCGCCATAAACCATTGTCTAAATAAAAAAAAATTAAGTTTTCATACTCGTTAGAGGTGCTCAAAACTTGTCACATTTCTGGTGAAAACTCAGTTGTAAAAATTTTCCTCTAATGAGGGAAAATGAAAAAAAAAAGCAGAGAAAACTTTGTACTTATCTTTCTCTCTCTAAACAAAAAAATAAAATGTAAGATTGAATTTTTCACTCAATACACTCGTACATACATACAAACAGGGCGCGAGAGAAAGACAGAGAGAGATGAGAATTAGAGTGAGAAGCCAAGTCTGACAACTGCTCCTACATCACGGCGCCTCTTTTCAATAATTACCCGCGGGCAAATCTCCAATATTGATGTCGGTGGACATTAGTAAATTTATTTTAAGTAGTCATGTTTTAGAAGTTTTCATTCTCTCTCTCTCTCACACACACACACATTCTCTCTCTCCGTTGCACTCAAAAAAACTTGAATACGTCATACTAGCGGGTGGGGGAAGACTTTTAAAAAAGAAACACATACAAAAATATAAAAATAAAAAGGATATATTAAAAAAAAAAGCGACCTCATTTCAATTATGACAACCTTTAAAAATATTAAAAAAATAAAATATAAAACAATGAACATTTAAAAAAAAAATCAGCCGTTAATCTTTAAATAGAGTAAATAAATAAAGTTTTCAAATCTCTTAAACTTTTACGACATTTCTCAAAATTGCCAAATTGTATTCCATGAATTTTTCCAGAACATTAATAATTGTTTAACAATAATATGTAAACAAGGAAAAGATTACAATATAAAATATTCTATTGGAAGGTCTAAAAATGGTTTTTCTCGAAAGATAAATTGACGTCCTAACTGAATGGCAGAAGAAATGTGGACGAATGGGCGTGAAAGTGGGAGACGACACCCACTATATTTTAAATTTGCTAACGACCAAATAGGAACTGCGTCGGATGAAGAAGATTTGACTTATATGATGGAAAAACTGCTAGCTGCATACTCAGAATGGAGCTTGGTGGTCAGCAAGTCGAAAAGGTTGGTACGAAATGGCAGAGCAAGTTAAAATTTGATATTTAGTTTTAAGGCTAGCATGAGAACCGGCCAAGAAGGTTTTGAAGAAACTCGGTCAACCGGAAGTTTGCTGAATGAATCTTTCAGTTTTTTTGCGATTTTCTTTAAATTTAGAATATTAACTACACATATAAAGTCCTACAACTTTTATATGATACATTTTTCCCTGAAAACTCATTGAGAGAAGTTTTATAGTGGAGGGTTGGGGCTATGTTTTCCTCTAAAGTTGTTATTTCAGTTGATTACATCATTCTATTATCTACATAAAATCTATTATAATGAAATTGATGCCAGAATTCCATGATTGAAGAAAATTGGTTGACCGGAAGTGTGATTTTTCTGAACATTTTTTTTTTCAGTTTTCTGCGATTTGTTACATAAAGATATCAATGAATTTCATTAAACTTGTTATACGTACTAATTATACATACGCTGGCCTATCACTTTTGTTTGACTTAGATTTGCGAATAAATTCATTTAAGGGAGGTTTCTGGGGGAGTAGTAAGGTTATACTTACCTCAAAAAAGTTCTTTTGTTTTTTCTTTATATTCCCCCATTGATAGTAAGAGAATCATAATTTTGAAGAAAATGTGTCAATTACAAACTGTATAAATTGCAGTAACAGGAGGTCGTGTGAGTGTTTCACATTAGATTTTTTATTACGGAAGTGAGGTTTCAAAAGTTTATGACATGATTTGTGTAAAATATTAATAGAACACTTCCTTGGCTTAGCTAGACTGTAACAATGGCGTACAATTGTTTTGTTTTATACCCTCTAATAAAATGGCTAGAATTACTATGGTCAGTGACTTTTCTTATCCTTCATTGTTTTGCAATTTTTTAAAAATCTTTTATCTTTCTTTTGCTATTCTTATTTGATGATTGGCATATGTTTATCACTTTCCAAGCTTGACTAATTCTTTGCTAAATTTATAATACCTTTATTCTTCTGCCAATTTTGTTTGTTATTCTGTCTTCTATCCCACAATGTCCCTTCCTATAATCTTTATCATTTTGCAATTTTTTGGTTGGTTATATATTTTATTTTTATTCTGTGCTGAATATAGTTTTAATTTCTTTTTTTCCAAATCTGTATCACGTATTTCATAATTTGATGTCTCAAGCAATGACTAGTTAACACTATTGTCTTAGACAGAAAGAAGGGAGTTATTCCTTTTAGATGCCAGGGTACAGCGTAATCGGTAGAAACTACAGGGAACAAGATGGCAAAGGAAGGTACTGCAATTCCTTCATTATGCTTGGAATCATTTTGCAAAATAAATCACCACTCTCTCTAAGAAGAGTGTAAAAATGAAGAAATGAAGCCAAACGTGTATCGCCCTGGACAGTCACTTAGGAACAAAGAACAGATTAAAAAAGACAAATCTGTTACACCAATGATCACGGCAGAAATCTGAGCCATGCTTAAGCAGTCTGACTAACAGTATCGCCTGATTTATGCTAATTTGCTTTTTCAGGGGACACTGCAGACTCAGAACACAGCTAAGAACATGTTGGCGACTGCAGCTTCCGATAGGAGTTGGAAAAGACCTCCAGTACATCTGGTGAAAGTGTGCTATTGGTTCCATGTTATTGGCGCTCTCTTTTAGACTACGTCTCACTTCTACTACTCGCTAGGTAGATACTTGTTGCCGCCACTACCTCTAATATTTCTGTTGAAACAAATGAGTATAAACTAAGTTTAAACAAGATTTTTAGGTTTTTAGTTTTTTGTAATTTTCTCGAAAATGGTGAAAACTTCATATCGAAAACTGGACGTGATCGCAATAGTTTCTCTTCTACTAACAGTAAGAGAAAGTAAAAAAAAAAAGTTTTGATTCAGTTATAGTGATTATTTTTATATAACCAAGTGAAGCTTCTTATTAAATATGAACAAGAATATTGCATTAGTGTGGCAATAAACTTTTATTTGAAGAGTTCATTTCGATGATTTTTATTTGAGCACCATATTTGAACCAATCCAATTCCGTTGAATTTAAAATAATCTAATTCGTATTATTCCGTCAAATTTCGTACAGATATAAGAGAGAGGGAGAGCGAGGAGAGACAGAATGTTGATAATATTACACTAACAAGGTTTTGAGGTGGACGAACAGAGAGGCGAAGAAGGGTAAAGGAGTGGAGGGGAACAACGCTCTGCTGGCCCTTAATTATGCTATTTTCCACAAGCACCCCACTCTTGGTTATTTCTTTGTTCGTTCCATCGTGTTTTCCTTCTTTAACTTTGTTCCCACTTTTGTTTAAGAGTCTTACCTCAGCAACTTTGCTATCCAATTCTTATCTGGTCTCTTTAATTTTGTTTATCATTTTTTTGGTTCGTTCTTTCTCACTCGATCGCTCTCTCTGTCTATCTCATTATATTAGAGATCAAAAGAGTGGGAATAGGGGTGTATATTTTTTATTTTTTTTTATTTTGAGAGAGAAATTGGAAAATGGCTCAAGGAGAGAGCTTGATGGTGCTTATCTTGATTAAAGTTCGAGGGAATATTTAATTTTGGACCTTTCATCCACCAAGCTTTAGATTTGCTTAATGCTAATTTTTAACGAGCTTTCATTTTTTTTTTTTTAAGTTTTGTTCAATACAAAATGGCTGGAGTTGTAACATTTTTAATGAGGCTATCTCGCTTTACAGACAACGCTCAATGACACTAATGCTCAGCGTCACTAATGCGACCGTCGGCTTTCTGTGCAAGTTATATCACGTTGGTAGCAACGCGAACTTCCCCAGTTCCTCATATATAAACTCCGAACTCTGTAGCACACAAAAAATCGTGCTAAAGTAAAAAGTTTCGCAAAACTGTTTTGGAAAGGTAAAGCGAAATAAGGCCGGGAACTATTCCTTTACACGCATAAGAACCAAGCGAGTACTTACTAGAAATTAGCTGGAATCTAGATACCGGAAAATTTACGATTGCCATAAAACTAAAAAGTTGTTTTGTGTCCTCAGATCTACGCACACATTCTCGTGAACACCTTTCTTTCTCCGCCTTCAATCCTGGGCCCAGGGAGCAAACCTCAATGGGGCATTGCCACCTTGGATCGACTCAGTATGGTGTATGAAATGTATTCCTTTAAACGCGGAGGATCCTACATGTGTAATTAACAGTATCTATTAAGGATTCACCTAAAACATGGTTGATTACCAGCTTTACATAGAGGATATTAATCTGCCAGAAAAGCCAAGAACATACATGGAGAAAAATAGCTAATCCAACATGGATGATTCTTCCTTCAAAATATCATGCAAACGGATCAATTTGCGATTACAAGTAAAAAGATATATATATATCATTCAATATCACCAACAAATAAGTGTAAAACGTATTGTAGACGTCAGTAAAAGTGCAGGAATAAAGTGAAACTGTGTATTTTTGGTGATGAGCCGGTGTAGATTCACCAAATCTAATAATAGTTTTGAACACATCAACAACTCCTATATGCGATAGTCCTAATTAGTGGTAGGATTATCAGTATAAGTTATGTTCGTGTTATTGCACTAAGTTGCCCACATGATAGCTAAATAGCTCATTTTACGCATAAAACTATTGCGAATATAAACGTAAGTATTTCTTGGTGCCAATTTCTATAATGATAAAAAAAAAAAATTCTGTAATATACGATAAAAGAGAATAAAAAAATTTGGAAATAATTATTGGTAAACATAATCTAATATTATTAAATATTAACGTACTACAATAACCTTTCTAAAGGTTACCTTAACCGATTTCAGTAAATGGTAAACAACCTTAACCTCTTTACTATATTTTTTACATCTTTTTTTTTTTTACTTCCCCTTACTCCTTCGGAACAGGAAGTACTGTGATCGTAGCAAATTTTCGATATGAAATACACGTTTTGAGGGGTCCACAGAATCAGAAGAAATTTTTTTTTATAAATGGTCTATATATATATGTATATATATATATATATGTGTGTGTGTGTGTGTGTGTGAATGTGTACAGCATAGCTTAAAAACAACAAATCGTATGAAAGTTCAAATATGACATTCCCGTTTCAGCATCATCATTATGGCATCCGACAGGAAGTTATCTGTCAAAATTCCCTTATCCGGAAATACCACTTTACTGAATGGAGTTGACAGTTCTTTTTTTTTTACGATTTTCTCAAAAAAAAAATGGCTAAGTTTTTCTTAAAAATTAGTACATTCCAAACTACACAAATAAAAAGCTACAACTTTTATGTTTTAAACATTTCACCCAAAAAATTTATTTAAATGGAGTTGTGGAGAAGGGGTAGCATTATGCTTTTTCCTAAACTGATATTTTAGTTTATTACACGGTTCTTTTATCTACGACGTATTAATAAGAATGAAATATTTCTAAATTTGCGAGTTTGAAGAAAATCCGTTATCCGGAAGTCCGTTTTTTCTGAACAGTTTTCTGTGATTTTCTCCATAAAATCACTATCTGATTTCTTACATTTGATATACTAACTTTGAATATAGAGATCTACAACATTTGTTTGAAACTTTTTTCCGAGAAAGTCCATTTAAAGAAGTTTGGGAGGGAAGGGGGAGTTTACGGGTTTTTTTTTAAAAAAGTCATTTTATTAAGTTTATATTTCCCATTGATATAAAATTGAAGACAAGCAAAAATTATAACCATGTGGAATCGTTTATAAATATTTAACGGATGAGTTACCCGTTCAGCGCGAGTTACTCGCTTAGACTCACATGGGCAATGTTGAACTTGTGTCTGTAAAACATATTTTACTCACTAGCAAACATTATATGTAATATAGCTATATTGTATCACTTTAGTTTTAATAAAAATTTTTTAAAGCATCTGGTAACTAGCGGAAGAATTTTCTCTCAGAGATTTCACAGCCCTCCTCATGTGTCAGTCAGGGAGTTAATCTTGAGGATAATGATTTTTAGAAAGCTTGAAAGATTGTAAAGGAAGAGTTTGGCCCAGAAAATCGCCGGACCAGAGGATTGAAATGGATAGATAAACGTTCTGTGTGAATTTGTTACTTTCAGGACTTTGTTTTGTTGGATAAGGTGAAATTAAAAAAGAAGTGTAAGATGGTATGATAGATTACAAAAATAGGGAACGTGAAGTGATGCGCCGAAGGATGCTGAACGACAGTCTGTGGGTCTGCAAAGCATACTGGAATGCTTGGTTGAATATAAATGGTAAAATTAAAAGAAAATAAATTTAAAAAAATCTGGCATAAAACACGATTTTCACTTGACTGGATATCCTAAACTCCTCATATAACAATTTTCCTAACATGCTATTTCTGTAGTATGCATTATTCTCCTTAACTGTGTATGGGCACTAGAGAGTAAAATTACATGCGACGATTTGCTGATTCAAACAGAGGAAGCTCTGAAACTTCACTATTTTTTTGCAGTATCACGTTAAGAAATTCCTTAATTTAAAGAGATAGGGAAATCATATTATGAAAAATCTCCGGTAACTGTCACATGTTTCGGGCAAAATCCATTAATCAGAACTGCGACTTTACTAATATTTTTTTTTTTATAGTTTTTGCGATTTTTTCGAAAAAGACTATAAAAAATTTCCCTTCAAACTTGGAACGCTAACTTCACAGATACAAACTATATTTTACTTTTATTTGAAACATTTTTCTCCAAAAAAACTGATTTCAGAAAGTAGTGCGCGATTTCTGGCGGTAAAATTTCAAATATTCAGTATTGGTTCAATATTGTTGGCGCACTCTTTTGGTCTACAATATAATTACTAGTCTAATCTGGCTGGTCGACACCACCCTACTATTTTTGTGTTAGGAGAATGGATTAAAATTTACAACAGAATATTTGTCATTTCATATAAAATGTATTAACGGAAGACATGAATTTGCTATAAACCAGATTTATTTTTGTTTTAATACAAACATAAGTTAAGCCTACTTTAAAAATGAAATAGCGCCAGAATCTGAGCAATATGTGAATTAAATATTTACTTTAAAAAAATAAATAAATAAATAATTTAAAACATTTCTTACTTTTTTTCAGTAATGAGTAATAAATGAAATGAAACTAAGGATGAACTACTACGACAGCATGAAACGAACAAAAAAAAAAGTAAAACAAAAATAAACCATAAGAACAACATCAATAAAAGAATGAATATAACAAAGCTTTTTTATTACTTTCTGTAATTTTTCTCCATCAGAGAAGAACCAGGATCTCGCATGAACTCCCCCAACTCCCCGATCAATTGTTTCTTTTTTTTCTAAAAAAGAAAACATAGTAATAGAGAGACTTGTCCCACCACTATTAATATTATTTCCATAGTAACTCGGTTTTTTGAATAAATTAATCAAAAGAAAAAAGAAAAACAAGTATTGATGAATATAAATAGGCGTGAAAAAAATGAGGGGGGCAGGGATTAAATCCTTGCAGGATTGGTAATAACGCTGCTTGAGATGTAGAGTTCGATCAGCTGGTGGGAGAAAAACAAATTGGTTCAACTGTGAAACTAATGGTATATATGCGGGGGATTACCAATTTTTAACTAACACTTTTTTCCTAATTTTGATTTTTTGTTTGTTTTTAAATAAGCGAATGAGGAAAGAGAAGTAAAACTTTGTGTTCAGAATGGATAAATTATTGGTGGAAAGAAATTTTTTACACTTTTCACTGTAAATGTTCTTTAATTTTCACTTTTTATCAATTCGCGAGGAAATAAACACATGTCTAAGAGGTTATATTCTGCGCCGCTGAAATAAGAAAACGTGGCATCTACAACTCCAAGATTGTCACAGATAGCCAGGCCTTGCGAGCAACTAAACCGTGGGAGGTCAGCTCGAGGCTGGCGTGGGGGTACTCAGGGAAAGTCGTAGCCAGAATAAGGTCTTCTTCGGCATTCGGATCATAGAAGCAGCGAGGCGGAAGATCGCCTAATCCCGGAGGGTTCCATAGGGGCCCTCATTGAACCTGAACTGTTTTGTGGCATTGCAAGGTGCCTCGGGAGGGCAGTGAGAGCATGGGTGCATGACTTATCACAAAAATGGTGGGTTAAATCCCCAGGCCAAAGGCAGGCGACAAAGTTTATCCATAGCTATTCGCCTGACTAACTGCAGAACTGCTCTAGCAAGGTCGGATAACTACAAGGATAGAAGTTGGTCTTCTTACTGGTTTTTGCTGACCAAAAAGCATATGCAACGCCTGGGCCTGGCAACAGATAGGTTTTTGTCAGGAAGAAGAAGAAACAGCACTACACTCCTCTGAGACCCAAGAGTCTCTTTCAGGACTCCTAAGTCTGAACAGACTTGTAAGGGTGCTCTGATTTAGGGGTGCTCTTAACTGACTACCCAGTAGCCTCTCCGGATTCCAAAGTTCAGTTAAGGGACAGGACCAGAGGGGGAATTCCAACTTGTGTGGTGCCACCACAGACCCATAGGGGTCACGGTGGCGTAGACTGGAGAGTTGACCCCATAGAATCTAATCTAAGAACTAATTTTTCCATACTCTGATGAAAGTTATTACCGTATCTTTAGAACGTCAAACAATTAACTTTCAATTCCTTCAGTATCTGTTTCACAAAGAATCACTGATAAGCGGGCCATCTATCTTATCACTGGACATGTGATATCAGACAAGTTTCACCACTTTATACACACACAACAAAACACATACACACTGTTTCTCAAAGTGTATTAGAGTTGTTACAATTAAGTTAGCAAGGTACTTCATCTTGTACGTCACCATGGAGGCTGATGTAGTCCAGCCAGTAGAGGAGGCGAAAGGAAGCTCTACTGATCTGTGTTGAGAGAAAGAGAGATGTTTTCTGAACATCCATCACAATGGACCAGTCCATTTGCAACAATAATTTTATTCTGGAGGAAATTTTAGTTCATTACCTCATTATTATTATTTTTTTTTTTTACTCTTTCTCACTTCTGGGCAAGAGGAACTATTGCGATCATACCAGATTTCACCGGAAATACATGTGTTTTTATGGATTCCCAGAAGAAGAAAAACATGTTTTTAGCGAATGGTCTGTGTGTGTGTGTGTATGTGTATGTTTTAACAGAATATCCCAGAAAACGAAAAGTCTCAGGAAGCTCAAACTTGGTATTCCTATTCCGTTTAGGTACTATCACCACATCAGACAAGCAAGATTTCCAGCAAAATCCATCAACCGGACTTTACTGAATTTTTTCCCCAGTTTTTCGTGCTTTTGCTCGAAAACGGCTCCTGCAATTTTCTTTAAACCTTGCATACTATCTCACACATGAATAAGTATAAATTTTATTTAAAACATTTTCAGGAGAATTTTGATTTTTTTTAGGGATTTCTAGAAGAGTAGCGTTACGCTTTCCTGTAAAGTACCATTTCAGTACAATGTATGTTCCTACGAGCTATTTATAATATTAATTTACAATAAAGCAATGGTAGAATTTCAAATTATGTTAAACTGGAAATGCTACTTTACAGAATTAGTTTTTGATATTTTCCATAACACAGCGCCAGGGATTTTCTTTAAACTTGGAATGTTAATTGCACACATAAATACCTAACACTTTTACTTGAAACATTTTTCCGAAAACAACATTATTTTAGAGAGTTTTTGGTTGTGGGGGGGTTGTTTAGTGACGTATAAATTTGAACTGCACATGCTTTGTTTGGTTTTGACGAGAGCGTATCATATAAGTCCGCTCAGATACATAAGCCTAAAAAACTTGGTTTCTTTTATGGCCGGCCCAATTAAACTTAGGTTTGCGAACATTTCGACACGTTTGCATTTACTTCCTCTATTTAGCTTTAAAAGAAAATATTAGCAGCAAGTTTAATGAAATAAAGTTCATATGAACACGTTTTCAGAATTCACTTCTATTTGTGTGTTGGGAATATTAATATTGCTAAGTGTGATTACAAGCAGCAATAACTACACCAGCAATAAGTAGTTATTGCTGCTTGTAGAATTGTAGCATTGCAGCAACAACAACAACCATGATGATAATAATAATAATAATAATAATAATAATAATAATAAAACACAACAGTAGCTGAAATTAAATACTATTTTAGCCTCCGTTATCTTGCTGAAGTAAAATCCGCTCCTCTGTTTTCCTTGGGAAAGCAACTTGAAATTGTACAAAGCTTATATATAAACACATAACAATGTATGGAAGTTTCTTCTCGACCACTAACGTACAACATCACACTCACACACTCACACATATACATATACACAGAGAACTGATGTTCTGTCTTATCTGGGACAAGGTTTTAATGTTCACACATTGAAACTTTCTATATATAAAGTTTAAAATTAAAGTTATATTCTTTGAATTATAGTGTGTTTATATATATTTTAGTAAACAACTAAATGAAAACTTTATTTGCAACTTCTGTTTTTTTTTTTTTTAAGAAACAGATATTGCAATTGTTAGTTTTGTTTGTGTGTGCGTGTGTTTTAACAGATTATCACAAAAAAAGAAAAGTCGCAGGAAGCTCAAACTGATATACCGCTTAGGTATTATCGCACGCATGAGACACGAAGATTTCTGGCAAAATTCATTAACCGGTAGTCCGACTTTACGAATTTTTTTTTCCAGTTTTTCGTGACTTTTTGCGAAAACGCCTCCACCGATTTTGTTCAAACTTCGTACACTATCTATAACACACCTAAGTATTTATTACTTCCACTAAAGCGTTATGCTTTCCTCTGAAGTACCACTTCCGTATAATATATTGTTTTACATTTACATATTATAAGCATTGATGGATTTCTAAATTTGAAGAAAATCTGTTAAACCGGAAGTGCGATTTTACAGAATATGTTTTTGAGTTTTTTGTTTTTTTGAATTTTTCCCCAAAAACGGTTACAAAGAGTCTTTAAACATTGCAAGTTTACTGCACTTTAAGCCAATAAGCTAATGGGTTGGCACAATAAGCCTCAATGGATAGGCTGCAGTGCCTGGGTTTGGGTCTCCCTCTGTGTGATTCTAATTCTAATTCTAACTGCACTTTTATTTGAAACATTTTCCCAAGAAAATTGATTTTGTGTGGAATTTTCGCTCTACTGGTACGATCTATTGGACCAGAAAATATAAATATAATGACTACTGTACCTGCCAAGCTCAGTAGATAACTAGGCACTTATCCCCCCCTCGCCCCTATATTTATGTTAGGGCCCACATGTAAAATTTGAGTTAACGAACACACACACACACATTCGCTAAAAACTTCTTCCTTTATTTTACGAATTCAGTGTATCTCAAATGAGAAAAATTAATCCTCAACTATTTTCTTAATGTGTGAAAAATTCCTTTTGAAAAACTAAAAACAAAAATTCGGAATAAAATTCAACTACAAAAATTACACGTGTTCGACCTAATAAAATAATAATAATGCCAAAGGCATCTATATTTTGAATGTTAGTTATCTCATTTACGAAATCTTTATTTCAAAAGAATAACATAAAATAATAATTTTTGATAATAAATTAAAATATTATAAAAACATATATATATATATATATATAGAGAGAGAGAGAGAGAGAGAGAAATTCTTTGACCTGATTGGCTTTTGTCCGAGTTACACAGACCAATGAATGTGGCAGGTCTCTCTTTTATTTCTTTCGTCCTTAAATTGTTTAGAAATTTTGTTTAAATATATTATGTAATCTGCATTTATAAAGTTTGAAAAATACAAATTGGAATATAAATAAATTTGGTTTTTTTTTTTTTTGTATACCTTTGTATCGCAATCAGTATATTTTTAGGTTTCCACCCCACTACTGATAAAAGTACAATTTTATTTGAAAACATTCACTGGGTATTTTAAAGAGAAAAAAATTAATTTACTGGCCAGTTTGTATGTAAGTGAGTAATGAACACAATGTAAAATAAGAATCCCTCTCACTAGCTAAGCGGTTAGCGCACTTGACTCCCACACCGAGGACCCGGGTTCGAGTCCAGCTGTGCGGCCCTTAGATTTTTTTTCCTAGGAGCCTGTACGGAGGCCGGCAGTGCACTGAGATGTCTCCGAGCGCAAATGACCACAGATGTTGAGGCGCCTTAAATTAAAAACAAAACAAAAATCCCTTTCCCTCCCGACCAAAAAATCCCGCTTATTGAAAACTGAAATTTCATGCAGTTATTTAAATATCACTATCGATCCAAAGATTTCGCTAAAAATTGCTCTTATAAAAAAAATAATAAAAACTTTTTATGCAAAAATTAGTTTTTAAGAGTTCCCGGAGGAGGGGAGGGGGAAGAGCTGCAAAATAAAGCATTCCTCTAAATCCAAATTCAGTTAAAAAAAAAAGAAAAGAATTATAAACACTTCTCCCGCCCCGCGCCCCACTATCGCGTTTTATAATAATATACGAGTTAAAAGCAACTTTTACAAATACAATTAGTGTTCACTAACACAAACTCACACCACTTCCTCTTACTGCAGTTCACAATACTGTCACGGGCAAATTTTCTTCTCATTTATAATTTTTACTAAATGTTTGACTTCAGTTTTAGATCAATGGGCGAATCTAAATTTAATAAAATGACCTTTTCTGGAGGAAAGCAAAACCTACTCTCAACTCGCAAAACTTCTTTAATTGAATTTCTCGGAACAAAGTTTCAAATAAAAGTGATAGATCTCTCTCTATGTCAACAGTTAGTATACCATATTTAATGAAATTCGGTGTTTTATAGAGAAAATTGCGAAAACTGAACCAATGTGTTCAGTACAAACGTCTTCTCGCTTAACCGATTTTCTCGGTCAACTGAAAAAAATGGCAACATTTTTAATTTTATTTAATATTATTTAGATGACAGAATTATATAGTAAATTACACTTTAAAGGAAAACATAACCCTATCCCATCCCCAAAAAGCCCCCTTAAATGACTTTACCCGGAGCAATGTTTCAAATAAAAGTTGTAGCTCTTTATATTTGTATAGTTCACATACATTGCTTAAAGAAAATAGTTGGACCAATTTTTTTCGTGAAAATCGCAAAAAAAAAGAAAAATATGAAAAAGCCATTCAGTAAGGTGGTATTCCGGTTGACTGATTTTGCTCAAAATCTTATTCTCAGGTCTAGGCACTTAAACAAAATATCCAGTTTGGACTTTCTGCGATTTTTGCTTTTTGTGTTATACTGTCCACACACACACAACACACCAGATCAATTTCTGATAACCAATTTTCCTGACTCAGGGGACCTCAAAACGTCTATTTTCCAATGAAAACTCGATTCCGAAAATTTGTACACCATTAAGGTACAATTCCGAACAAGGTTGCAGACCGCAGACCGCAGACTGCAGACGGCAAGCTGCAACGTCAAACCGCAGGCGACACTACTGGTTTGTATGATAATTATATGGATTGCATTCGGAACACAGCGGCTCTGTCGCCTGCAGTCGCGTCACTTCTAGACCGCAGACCGCATCACTGGTCAAGAACCAGTCAGAGAAGTTACACTGTTATTAAAAATGAGTTTTTCAGAATCAGATGAGGAAAAGTTAATTAACTTAATAGCTAAGCATGCAGTAATTTATGACGTTAGCCACGCTGAGTACCGCAATAACTTAGTAAAAGATAGAGTTTGGAAAATTATAGGAAAGGAGTTAAATAAAGACGGTGAGGTTATGTTGTTCTTTAATTAAATGGATTTCTTTAGCAAATGAAACATACATGACTAAAATCACATGTTTGACAAAATGACAAATATAAATACTGCTACATAATGTCCCGGCATTTTTTATTTAATCGTAAGCGATATTTTTCTAGTGTCAACAAATCACAACCTTACCAAACTACCGGTCTGGTTCTGCGCTGAATTATTCAAATTACCCAAGCATTATGAATGATACAACATTTAAACAAATAACTGACTCCAACAGATACACATACGTATACATTATACAAATATACTATTCATTACTATCTATTCCATAACCAATTGCGGCTTCTTGCCAGGAAATTGCGCCTTTTTCGCCGCAGAAGAAAGCTTTAAGTTTGTCCCTGATTTGAAATCCTTCTGTATTAGAAAATCCACCAAAACGAGATAAGTTTATCATGTTGTCCCGGCTGGACTCTTCATTAATATAATTAAAAATTGGAGAATTGTTTTCTTCGAGATAACCATCACGAAGAAGATTGTGCAAACAACAAGCTGTTAATATGAGATCATCAACTATATCTGGCGCTACAGCGAGAGGTGTATAAAACACTCTAAATACTTGACTTAATATCCCAAAAGCGTTTTCTGTCACTCGGCGGCCTCGGCATAATCTGTAGTTATAAATTTGTTTCTCTCTATCAAATCTTGCCACTTTTTTAGAATAGGGCTTCATCATAAAAGTACTTAGTGCAAATGCTTCGTCTCCAATCAGGAAATGTGGTATAATCACATCTGACCCTGGTAGCTGTTTCGGTCCTGGGATATTAAATCTATTGTTTGCTATTTTTTTCCCCATAATTGATTTTTGAAATATACCGTTGTCAGATTCTTTGCCGTAAGAACCAACATCAACTGCTACAAATTTATAATTTGCATCTACGATAGCTAACAGCACAATTGAGAAGTAGTCCTTGTAATTGAAAAATAGCGACCCACTATTTTTAGGTGCTCTGATGCGCACGTGTTTACCATCAATTCCTCCAACACAATTTGGTATATTCCATTTCTGCCAAAAATCTTGTTCAATTCGTTTGAAATCATTTTCAGTAAGAGGTGACATCAGAACAGGCATTAATTTTTGTCTCAAAAACAGAAGAACACTTTTCACGATTCGGGATATGTAGGACTGTGATATACGGTACGCAAATGATAAGGATTTGTAGCTTTCACCCGTCGCCAGGAACCTGTAACAACACATTTTTTATATAATTAATATATGTAAACGTTTTAATTTGTAGATGAAGAATGTAAGAAAAAATGGAAATTTATTCGTGATGGTTATAGATGATACAAAAAGAAACTAGGAAACTAGGTACTAGGTACTGGTTCGGCTGCTCCAAAAAACTCTAAAGATCGTAGACACCAACAATTACAGTTTTTGGACGGTGTGTTCCAGCATAGATCCGGAGCCTCAAATATACCAGCTTCACACCATCAGAAAATGGAGACAATGTTGATACTGATTTAGGTCATGAGGAGGAAGTTCCTGCGAGAGAGCCTACTGATATGGTATCATCTAAGCCTTCTGATGAAACCAACAATAGTGTCAGCAAGATACTGAAACACTTAAACACAAACACAAAATAAAAAATCAATCAAAAAGAAAGCTCCGCAACGACACAGTGACGATGATCTGTTGAAGCTGTGGAAGGAAAGAGATGAAAAAAGGCAATCTGTAATGAATTTGATTATGGAAAAGAGAGATGACGACGTGGATTTGTTTTGCCGACATACTGGTGAAGTACTACGCAAATTGCCACCCCTTCAGAAGGCAGAAGCAAAGAAACATTTAAGTTTAGTGCTGTCGGATTACGAAATCATGGCAGCCAGAAACTTATATGCTTCTACTTCATCAGAGAGTGTACATGAGATACCAGGACCTAGCAGCAATGAATCAAAGACGATCTTAACTTATTCACCAGCAACAATCCATTGCATGTCAAACTCTAATTCTCCCTCACCAGAACCTACTGATTTATCAGACCAGACAAATGAAGAGATCCGAGATTTATTCAACTTGTAAACAAACTTACCTCAAAGTCAAAAATAATTTTTCTTCAGCACTCACTGCTTGTCGTAGGACTTTTGGTTGAATGTCATCATAAATAAAACTGTATAAAATTAAACTGTTTCTTATTCAAACGGCAGTAGCTTCTGAATATTTCTTCATCACCCATTAAATGATTTTCAATCAACACTGAATAACTTCCTTCATGTAATCTGTTTTTAAATAAAGACATTGTTGCTTTCCTTTTCTTTCTGGTATGTAATAACAAAAAGTCATCGTCCTCTTCCTCTGCCAACAAAAGACACAAACTTGAATCAGTTGATTCAAACACATCTGACATGTTGTCTATGTTAACGCTTTGAAGTGACTGCAAGCTATTTGTCGCTGCGTTCAACATTGATCCGACCGCAGACGGCAGAGGTGCTGTCGTCTGGGTCTGAAGCCTGTCGCTGCAGTCGGTTGCTGCGGTCGAGTTCGGAATTGTACCTTTACAATACTTCCACAAACAGCAGATAGAGACAGTAATAAATACAGATCGTTAAATTTGTAACAGTCAAGATTGATTATTTATTTACAGAAACAAAAACTGCGTTGTTTCAAGAATAATGTGCCAATATTAAATATGGATACGCACACAGGGGTGCCACTACACATTTGGAAATAAAAAAAGATACAACCGCTATTATTACCTTTTAGTGAGTGGTTATTTCTGTCAACTCACTATATACATTCTCGTACACACACACACACAGGCGCGCGCGCGCGAAGAACACGACCCACTGCTTTTATGATACATTAAAATGAAGAAGTGGTATAGGAAGGGAAAGGGTGGGCGAGAAGAAGCGAAGAGGAGTTCAGTATGACGACATACACACATACATACATACATACATACATACAGCTTACAGTCAGTTAAATTGTTTGCCAAAATTTTATAAACACTTCTCCCGCCCCGCCCCCCACTATCGCGTTTTATATATAATAATATACGTGTTAAAAGCAACTTTTACAAATACAATTAGTGTTCACTAAAAATAAAATTATAAAAACTATTAATACAGTCACAAATGTAAGCCAAAAATAAAATTAACTCTTTAAAAAAACAAAAAAAAAAGGACTGATCTTGAACCAGCTGACTTTTATAATTAAAACATATGTTAGTTTTTGTAACTTAATTAAGTCTCTAATTAAATACTCACACACAACTTTCTCTCACTGTTAACTAGTTGGGCAAATTTTTCTTCAAATTTGGAATATATGATGGTGGTTTTTTTTCTTGTTAGATTTTAGAACCCAGAAACTTCCTGAATGTGAATACCTCGTGGCAGCACTTTTTAACAGTCTTCTTCCACCCTGCAGCAAATCTTAACGGCATTTTAAGCTAAGCCCAACTTATATCAAATAAAAAGAAAGGTTAAATATTACAGCAATCAGCAATTTAAATATAATAGAAAATAGATCCTTATTCGACCAACTTCTTCAGCTTTTTATTCTATTATTTCTTTTCCAGTATTGTAACTGTTATACATTATATTCAGTGAATGACGTTATACGTGTATATATAATACTTGTATTATATCGGACAATGCACGGCACTTTAACAAAACCAGAAACTGATTCCAGTAAACTGATTTTTTTCAAACTCGGGATTTCGACAACACATTTAATTCTAATTAATATTATTTAGATGATATAATTGTGTAATAAACTGAAATACACTTTAGACCATTGTGGAGAATAGAGGGTAATGAGATAGTGGACATATTGGCGAAGCAGGCTGCATTGAACCGTCCGTTACTATCTGTGTCTCTGCCTCATTCTGATTGTAAAGCCTATATTAGAAAGAAAATAAACGAAAACTGGCAAAGGACTTACACAGAATCTCCTAAGGGTCAATTTTATAAATCGTTAGTCCCTAGTTAGCTAATCGTTAGTCATAAACGACCAACAGTCGATGGTTCATTTTCTAAACAGTTGTCACTATTATCAAAAGACTCCGATGTAATCATTTCATATGTAAGAAATATCTACATAATATAGGTAAAAAAAATATACCCCCTTTGTACAACATGTAACTGTCCAGAAGGCATGAAACGCATTGTCATGACGTGCTCAAAAAAAAAACACTCAACAGAAATCTGCTCTTTAGAAATTTAAGAAATCAATTGCAGGCAAACATAACGTACCCTAGTATACTGAAGAATAAAAAAGCTTTCGAAATACTGGTCGACTTCATTAGTACTCTTACCCTAAGCAAAAATTAGACCTATGAAGAAAACATTCTCTGGCTAATAGTGTGAACTTATGACATAAAAAAAATATATAAAATACTTACGAAGGTAAAATTAGTAAAAAAAGTCTAAACTAGATTTTTCATTGAAATAATTAGCCAATTACAGTGTAGAAGTGAAGGTTGAAATGTGGGTGTATGTTAGGCCAATCAGAAATTTAGAATTAGCATGTAGATCGAGCCCACGTTTAACACCTTCCCTTCTACACTGTGATTGGCTAATTATTTCAATGAAAAATCTAGTTTAGAATTTTTTTACTAATTTTCCCTTCGTAGGTATTTGATAAATGATCAAATTCTGCAAAATACAAATTTTTTATAAAAAAAAATGCAAAAAATCAAGTTGTTTCTAACATAATATTTACTGTTTCACTGAAATTTCGTTGAAATGATGAACTACAGGTGGAGGAAGTTTTCAACTTAAGCTAATTTTAGTAATGACTATTTTCTGTGAAAAATCAAATACGAAAATATGACCTAATGATGGATGTAGGCACACTTGTTGAAGTCATCAGATTGCAGATAACATATAGGAAGTCTTCCAAGTGCGAGGTCATGATTATAATATAGTGTGCCATGTGGATTCTAAAATGGAATCTCCATAAAAAGAAAATAGTTATATACTTCGACAGTTAGGGTACAAATAAAGCCTTAAGCTGGACTCCTCACGGTGGTGGGCAAGCTTGGTTCAAGTACTGGTCCAAGTAGGTTCAAGAACTGTCCAAGTAGCTTCAAAAACACCATTTATTGTTTCCAAAACCTTGCTGCTATGTTCACAGAGCAGTGAAAAAATCAGTTTTCAAGTCTTTGTTACGTAGCAAATCTAGACTGCAAATTTCTAGAAATGAAGATTTGTGTTGATGAACGTAAAAGAAACCAAAGAAGAGGGGATAATAAATAAGAAACTGCTGTGGTATGGGGCATCACAGGAGTTGGAAACAGGAGGAAGATCAGCGCATCGATTGAAGAGGAGTTGGCGGCTACTGTTTTGCGTCAACGAGACTGAGCAGACTGAAATTTATGGAAGCATCTACTTTACGGCAACCAATCAGAAGAGAGAAAGGCGCCGATAAAAGTAAAGTTACGTAGGAAACCTGTTGGAGACTTATCACCGCCAATAATAAGCGAAAAACTGCATTAGGGCACTCTCGCGGAAGCTTACGACAGACCTGCTAAATAAGGGTCGTGTGGATTATGGTGGGTCTGTTGAACAGGCACTGTAAGCACTGCAGAAGTATTTGGCCAATATGGTAAATGCAAGATTTGCTGGACTGTGGAAGAAACTCCTTCATGTTCATCTCTACATGTTTTACGATTTCCTTAGTAAGAACAAAGGGTTTTTAGCAAATTTCGTTTATGTACTATCATAGCATCTGACACGAAAATTTCGGGGGAAATTCATCCCGAATAGAAAGTGCGACTTTGCTTTTTTTTTACTTTTCGATATTCTCGAAAATGGCTCCAAAAGTTTTCTTTAAACTTCATTTACTATGGGTACACATAAATATCTATTACTTTTATTTGAAACACTTTCCCAGGTTGGGGGGATTCCGGTGGAATAATAACATTAAGGTTCCCTGTAAAGTGCCACTTCAGTACAATGTATGATTGTTTGAAATCTACATTAATATTAATTAAAAGCATTGTTAGAATTCCAGATTTGAAGGAAATTGATTAAACGGAAGTGCAGTATTCTATAGAATAAGTTATTGAATTTTTTTGTGTTTTCTCGGAAAAGGGTACAATTATTTTTCTTTTGTAACATTTCTTCGAAAAAATTTATTACAATGGGATTTTGGTCTATTAGTGAGGTTTGAATTTAAACTGCAAAAGCTTTGTTTGGTTTTGTTAGAGGGCGTTCTATTTAAGACCGCTCAGATAAATAAGTATAAGCTCTACAATCTTTTTCTATGGCCAGCCCAATAAAACATTGTTGTGCAAAACAATGCAATTTTAAAGAAAATGTATTAGCTAAATTCTAATAATTGGTGGTATAAGAGAAAGCCGTGTGAACGTTTCACACCATATTTTAATAAATTTTGTTTGTACTACGCACGCGAGATACAAACAAATACTCTCCAATTAAACGTCTTACCTCTTAAACAAAAGCTAATCAAATAAATAACAAGTATGGAAATTAGTCGTTAACGAATATCTGATGGCAACCTAAAATAGATTACAACACTAACGACTAGAGAATTTGCAAACAGGAAGTAAAGTACTTCCTCTTTTGAAGATAGTGAAGATCATTTCCAACACCATCTTTAACATCCTATTGGCGGCTAAAGTATTAATTTCCCGATAAAGGAAAACCGCTTTGCCAAACTAGTAGAAAATTGGAAATTCATTTTCCTCAATGATGGAAGTAGTTGAACACTATGATTGATTTTCTAGAAACTGTTATGCAGGTTATTGATTACTTTCTAGTACTGCGATCGTGCCAGATTTCAAAATTGAGTTTTGAATATACATGTGTGGAAGCTCTCTTGAATATGAAAAAGGATTCTAGCTAGTAGTCTGTAGGTATGTGTATGTGTGTTAACAGAATATTTCAAAAATGAAAAGTCGCAAGAAACTCAGTCTTGGTATTTCGTTTAGCTACTACTACCACCGTATCTGACACGAAAGTTTTACGGGCAAAATACATCAACCGAAGTGCGACTTTACTAAATTTTTCTTCAGTTTTTTGTGATTTTCTCCAACATGGTTCCAACGATTTTCTTTAAACTTCCGCATACTATCTACATACATAATTAACTATCACATTTATTTGAAACTATTCCCTGAAAAATTGATTTTTTGTGGTTTTGTAGGGGGGGAACAGTAGCGTTATGCTTTCTGCTTAAGTATCACTTCAGTTTAATATATGCAGGAAAATGCAGAAAACCGAAAAAGAAAACTGTTCAGTCAGTAAAGTCGCACTTTCCTTCAAACTCAACAATTTTAACCACAAATTTAATTCTCATTAATTTTATAAAGATGATAGAATCGTATAGTAAATTAAAATAGCAGTTTTGAGGAGAGCTTTCCCAAATCATACGTTAAATGAATTTTCCCGGAAAAATGTTTCATATTAAAGTTTATAGCTGTTTATTTGTATATTTGGTGAAAATGGTATATTTAATGCAAATCTTTAAAGCCGTTTTCAAGAAAAAACACGAAAAAAAGAAGAAGGAAAATCCATTAAATACATTGGCAGTTGCGGTTGACAGATTTTGACCAAATCAGGCCCCGTGGTGGATCGTAAACGATATATCGAGTTTGAACTTTCTATGATTTTCCGTTTTTGAATTATAATGACTACACACCTATCACTTTCTAAAAACCACTTTTTCAGACTCAGCGACCTCAAAATATGTTTATCCGGTGAAAAATCAATTTCGAAAATCTGACACGATTGCAATACTTCCTTTTACAGCAGTAAGGAAAAGTAAAAATAACCTACTACGAAGGTTACCATCAGCCTCTTTTTTGGCGACATACATTTTCAACATGATCACGGAATGATCGTCTTCAATATATAACAAGAAAGTTTCTTGATTAATTCTTATGGATTCACAAAATTTCTCTCCTTATTCTAGTATTTGTGAAAAGAGTGAATGATTCTGGTACGTTCATTACAGAAACGTGAGCTATAAATCTTCGTCTTTATTGATAATTATGTCAACTCCGGGATTTGTTTTTTATTTATTTATTTATTTATTTAAAAAAGAAGAAGTGGAAGTCAAGTCTAAACATAGTTCTGACGACTGATATCGGTGCCTACTATGGACCAGTGCCTAATTCCCGGCCATCTCGTAGATTACTACAACTATTAGTTACAAGTGAAATGTAATGAACTTGCCTACAACAAGAGTTACAAGCAGCACACACACACACACACCAAGAAACCACACGTTGATACGTGACTCAGGAGACGTCATAACGAAACATGCACTTCCCTCTCAGCCAACACAAAGTACCCAATTGGGAAACTTTGGGGAAGTGAGGTTACACCCTTACAACCCCTAGCAAGATCAAGAAAGGGAAATCAGGTCAGTCTCTACGGCATGCCGTCAGAGATATAAACAGGGCCGAAGAAGAGGCGAATTCACTTTGTTCATTTAAATACATCATTAATGATCAAGATGTTACTCTGTCAGTTGATACTCCATAATACTCTACCACTGTCACTCTTTAATTTTTGTAAAATTCCTTACAGTTAGTTCTAAAGAACACACCAGATGTTCAGTAAGTCTTACTTGCTTTCTCCTTTCACTGGTTTACAACCCCAACAACAAATTTGACCTTGCTAAGGGTTATAAGGGCATAGCCTTACTTCCCTAAAATGTTGTGCAAAGGGGCACCTCCTTGTGATGGCAGCAATAGCGTGACAAACGCCTTGTTGTGATGATGTCTTTGAGTGACTTATCAATGGGTGGTTTGTTGTGTGTTCTGCAGGCGAGTCCATTACAATTCCTTGTAGTAGCTCATAATTAATATATTGCTTGCAGTCTTCTGTTGGAAAACCACATTGATTTTCTGCCTAGCTGATTATTTGCTTTTTTATTAACCATATTTACTAATCTCGATTATAATAAATTAGTCAAGAAAAATTGCCACATTTTAAAATTAAAGAAATATCAATTTTTACTTACAGAATTTGTTGTGAGAAACAATAATTAGCAGTAATTAACACTTACCTGAAACACAAAATAAAAATTAAATTAGTAATAATATAATAGTAAACAAAACGTTATTTAGAACTAAAAGATATAGTAACATATTCATATAAGTAAAATGTTGTAGATTTACTAGAAAGATTTAGATCAATAGAATTATCTCAGAAGAATATCCAGAGATAAAATTGAAGAACTAAAGATGTATGGTGGGAGGATCGATATGACGTCATGTTTGTGTCGTGCCACGTTTAATGTAATCTTTAATTTTAATAAGAATCACTGGGACAGCTGTTTCTAATTTATTAACAAATACAACGTCACTAATAGATACTCAGGCTAATTTGAACATATGTTCATCAGCTGTTCTAGATAATGATTTTTGCTGACTTTGTTATAAGCTCTATGAGTGTGATGTATATATATATAAAATATAATATATACATATATACGTTATCCAACACCATTAAAAAAAACAAAAAAACAATAGAAACAGAAGTACGTAATTTAATTGATACTTCCTTTATGTTTTATGGAACTATTAATAAGTTTATGATAGATAGCGCAGTAAATGGAAGTTCGGACAGTTCAATCACCTGTCTAGTCTAATCGATTAGTAATGCTCATCAAAGTGTACGCTCTCTCTCTATTTTATATATATATATATATACAAAAAGATAATGCAACACAAAAAATACTTATATAGTTTCCTTATATCTTCAACTTAAGTAACTTCTATTAATAGATCTACATAATTACTTTTTTATTTTCTCTTACTTTTCTCTGAGAGTTAAGAGGGAGACAGTATTTCGATCGTGTAAAATTTTTGGTATCGATTTTTTATAAGGAAGTATACGTTTTGAAGTTTCTTGATTCAGAAATAGAGGGTTTTAGAAAGTGGTATGTATGTGTGTGTGTGTGTGTGTGTGTGTGTGCTCGTGCAGAAAGGCTCAAAAACATTTCAAACTTGTCATTCAGTTTGGGTACCATCACAGGATTCGACAGGAAGTTATCTTCGGTTAATTCCCTTAGTTCCGAAGTTTGAAAATGAATTTTTCAGTTTGTTTTTTTTTACGATTTTCTCCAAATATGGCTCCAGGGATTTTCATTCAAAATTGGAAGTACACAGATATTAGACTAGATTGACAGGAGGAGAAGGGGAGCTTCATTCCTCTGCGACCTACATTAAGAGCTTTTTTGTGGATCCCCTAAAATTATAGCAAATCCTTCAGCTTCGCCCCCTTAATCAGGGCTAGCAAAGCTGAAATAGCACCTTTATGAAGTTCCTAGCTTTGGAGTTGTTTGTCCCCAATTGAGAAACCTTTCCTCATCATCAGACTGGCACTCACAAAGGATGAGTACCGCGGTTTCCTCCTCGGCCTTGCAGAATCGGCATAACGCGTTATCTGCAAATAGTACATTGGTGCCTGTGCCCATTTAGCCTGCAATGACCTGTTAATAGACCCACTTTTAGCCTCATGTCCCTTCGGCTATGACTCAGTAGGTCCCTGGTAAATTTAGGAAATGTCTTTTGATAAAGAATTTAGCCTGCCTCTGCCTTGGTATTCTTTCCCACTCGTCAGCAGACTCTGGTCTTCTATCCAATCTTGGTAGAAGCTTGGATCAGTCTCCTGGGCAACCCAACTGATAGATATAAACCGAATCACTTTCAATTGAAACATACCGTGGCACTATCTATTAGTGGTCAGTAGGTACCACCACACCTATGGCAATATCTGTTAATGGGCAAGATGTTCTATTACCTGAACTAATAGGAGCCTTCGGAGTATAAGCCAGAAAACACCTCTCAGCGAGCTACCGCTGCTCCGAGCTTCAACTATGCGGGTGGTATACACTCTAGAGACCCCAGCGATGGTACCAGCTGAACCCACACGGAAGGTTCAACCAAGGTAAAACGGAAATCAAAACATGTTCCTTCTCGATGGTGGCGAGGGTAGAAAAATAGACAATGGGCCACAGGCAAACAGTTCCATCAATATCCATCCTCAAGAATATGAAGTATGAGTATTAACTAATGGTAATAAAAATGCTTTCTCCAGTAGTGTTTGTTTTAGTGTTACAGTTAACCCGACTGTTTCCACACTTTTTTTTTAAGGTATTCTACGTTACGTAATCCTCTCGACTCAAACTGGTTCTCCATTTGTCTCTGTCATGAGCATCCGATTCTGTTAGACCGTATCCGGTCATAGCCTCTTTAACTCCTTCCTCACATCTTGTTCTGGGTTTCCCTCTTTTCCTCCTTCCTTCTATTTCCCAATCAAACACTGCCTTCGGTATTCGGTCATCTTCCATCCTAAGTAAGTGTCCAAACCATTTCAGTTGTTTTAATTCTATTGCCTGGAGGATATTGTCATTTAGCTGTAGGTCATGATGTCTGATAACCTTCATGTCATGAATATCCACGTTCCTTAATCTATCTTTTCTGGATTTCCCTGCCGATCTTCTCCAGTAGTCCATTTTGGTGGCTAACAATCTTCTTCTTTCATGTTTATTAAGGGTCCAGGTTTCTGCACCGTACAGAACTATACTTTCAAAAGCGGTGCTGCATATAAGACGCTTAGTGCTCATTGAAATATTTTTACTCCAGAGCATCGTATTGAGCAGTCCTATTACTCTTTTCCCTTCCCTTATTCTTCTGTCCACCTCTGATCTCGAAACACCTCCATTTTCGACTACGGATCCCAGATACTTGAAGCTGCGTGTTATCTTTAGTTGATTAGGGCCAAGCTCTATCTTGTCCTGGGCTTCAGTGAGATGTTCAGTTTTGCTGAGATTGATATCGAGGCCCCGGGCCTGGTAACTCTGCTTAGTTTTCTCAATATATAATCCGCATCCTCCATATCCTGCGCCAGTACTACCTGGTCATCCGCAAATAGCAGGCTGCTCACATAGAAGTTATCTCTCACTTTTAAACCCATTTGATGGCATTTTCTTCTCCATTCTTTTAAAGCCACATCTAGGTATATCTTGGATAGAGTGGGAGACATGCAGCATCCTTGCAATAAACCTTTGGTAGTGCTGAAGGCTTCGGAAGTTTGCAAACCTATTTTAACAGAACATTTGTTTCCTTCATAAAATCTTTCAATCACTGCAATCACAGATAATTGTATTCCAGCTTCCCTTAGCGCTTGCCAAAGGCGGCTTCTCGGGATGCTGTCGTATGCTTTTTCCAAATCTATGAAAACCATCTCCACTTGTTTAGATTTCGCTGCATGCTTTTCTGTGATTTGCCTAACCGTGAAAATGTGGTCTATGCAAGATCGGCCAATTTGGAAACCACACTGTTCTTCAGGCGTCATAAAATCTTCTTCCAGGTTTGTCTTAATAATCCTTCCTAATAGTTTAGCAACTGGGTTGGTGACACATATCTCTCTATAGTTGGCGCAGTTGTTTCTGTTCCCTTTCTTGTGGATGGGAGTTATGTATCCTAGCTTCATTTCTTCAGGTATCTGCTGTCCGGCCAGAATAAGGTTCATCAGTCTTACCAACAGAGAATGATCTTCCTTCCGCCATATTTCAGTAACTCTTGACTTACTCCTCCTGGGCCTATTGCTTTGTTATTTTTCCCTGCTTTCAAATTTTTCACTGTTTCCACACATACTTCCGGGAAAAAAAATGTCTGGGCATACTAACAAAACCTAGGTAGGTCCAAGTTATGTTAGCGTAAATGAATAAACTTTCTTTGATTAAAGAACATTGTCAATTGTATTAACTGCAGGAAGGGAAAGTCGTTTAGGTGTTCCGCACAGATTATTTACAATTAAAATAATAAAATTCAAAGAAGGTAAACAAATAAATAATAGAGTAATAATAATAATAATTAAAATGCTTCTGACATTATCGACCGGACAATTTAAATAATCTTATGCATATAATTAACCTACTTTCGTTTTTATTGTTAATTTAAAAATACTTTCATTCTACCACAGCAGGTGTGTTTTGTTTAATTTTTATTCTATTTTATTTTCTTTAAATTAGTGCACTTGAAAATAATCTGATCTGAAACTCACACACGTATTTTCTCATACTGCAATACTTAACAGGCATATATGTGTTCCCTTAATTTTAGTTTTTCTGATCTTATAACTTTCTCTTACTGCCTATCAGCGGTAGTATTCTGTTCCAAAAAATTTTCGATCATAAAGATGGCAAAAAAAAAAAATTCGACTCAGGGGGGACTTCAAAACGTATTTCCGGTGAAAACACAATTTCAAAAATTTGACACGATCGTAATATTTCCTCTTCGGTAAGAGAAAGTAAAAAAAAAATTCTGTAAAGTCGTCAGATTTTGACCATAATTTTCATATGGGATTGATTACATGCTTTTGATATATAAAGGGATTATCAATTTTTCAACTCACTGCCATTTTTCATTTTTGAGTCCTGATGTTCGAACTTAGAGAAGGAGATTTCGGTTTTCGAATATTGTGATCTTGATCTCAATACCTTGCTAAAGATGCTAGATACCTTACTAGAGAAAGAAGACAAAATGACAAGCAATATATTTTTTCTTTTCTAAGATCTCGGGTTTTCATTTAGAAAAAAGCAAAAGAAAATGACAGACGAGTCACCATTACAAGAGAAAAAAAATTTAAAAAAAAATCTGATTTGTTTTTCCACATTTCCATCTGAGTGTTTTCTCTACAGCCACCACCATTCCACGCCTACATCATAAGACAGGGATGAAGTTTCCAACGATGGAGAGTGATAGAGGGTGGAAAGCTTGCAGCTGAGTAGTGGGGAGGTTACCACCGCCCCCAGCCACTACACTGATGGGCTTTTCCATAAGGAAAACTTTCTCCAGAGAAACAGAGTGAGTAAGGTTTACTTTAGCCGGGCCAAAGTAGTGCTTCGTTTGACTTTTTGTTTACAAGAAAAATGTACTTAGGAACTCCCATCACTTACATTAAGTAAGTCCATATCCCTGCTACCACTCCCGTCAAGCATCACTATACTTCACTATAAACTAATAATAGCACAATAATCAAATTAGTTGTTAAATATTTTTATTCAGTTGCCGTAATAAGTATACAAGGGGCTGGGAATTTATTGGTTAACATACTCGTTCGTAGATGGCAGGTATGTTTGTACACTATAATCCTGTAGACAGTGATAAAACTTTGGGCAAACTCAAATAATAATTGAAATGTATCCTCACAGTTCTTCAGAACACAGTAAACTCAAATTTCACCGGAAAAATGTTCAAATACAAGTGATAGGATAATATCTGCGTTTAATGGAAATCGTTATAGACATTTTCGAGAAATTGTCAAGAATGAATTCTGGTAAGTACCATTTCCGGTAAACCGATATTCTTCAACTTCGGAACTCTTCCAAAGCTAGTTCTAATGAACGTTAACAGTATATGCGTCCTTGGCTACGCGGACGGTGTGGTGGTCGTAGTCAGGGGCAGGCATGAGACTGTTATTAGTGAGCTTCTATAGGCGGTGCAGAGAGGTGGATCTAATGGTCAACCCCTCTAAGATCACTTTGGTTCCATTTACCAGAAGAAGGAATGTGGAATGTTTTAGCACACTGAACTTCTTTGGAACTCTGGAGGTGTCTGGTCATGTGAAATATCTGGGGATCATGTTGGAGTCCAGACTCACCTGGAAAGCGCATCTGGAGTATGTGACTCGGAAAGCAAAGAAGGCTCTCTGTGGTAATACTAGAGCCTGCGGGAAAACATGGGGGCTTTCCCCCAAAATGGCCCACTGGCTCTATACGCGGGCCATCATACCTGTCCTCACTTATGGGGCAGTAGTGTGGTGGCCAAAAACGGAACAGCAGGGGGCGAGGAAGAACCTCTCAGGGGTGCAAAGGCTGGCGTGCCTGCTGATCGCGTTATGGGCTCTAGGAATAGGGAGATATGCATCTTCTCGGACAGCCAGGCTGTACTGAAGGCACTTGGGGCATTCAGAATCACTTCTTCCTAGTCAGGGAATGTAGAGACTCCATGAGGGCGTTGTCCCGGCACAACAACGTGCGGCTGGTGGGGTGCCGGGACACAAGGGGATAAAGGTAATGAACTAGCGACCAGTGGCCAGAAAATGGGCGAAACTACTTTCTGTGGGCCGGAACCTGTTCTGGGAATAGCCAGAAGTATGGCGAGGGCGTTCTGAGAGAATGGACTCGGAGAGAACATAATCGTCACTGGAGGCTAAGTACTGGGGCAAAACATGGCAAAATGGTCATGCCAGAGCTGTGTAGAAGAAGAACCAGAGAGACCCTGGGTTTAAGCAGGTATCAGATTTGTCTGATAACGGGCCTGTTTACAGGGCACGGTAGGTTCAAGAAACATCTACACAAGGTTGGATATTTGATTCGGAGCCCTTGTGTAGACTGTGTCAGGAGGAGGAGGAGACGGCCTCTCACCTGTTGTTTGATTGCTTCGCAATCGGTAGATTGCGGTACGAGATCTTCGGCACGTTGAGACCGAAGGAAATCGTACTGCAAGAAGGACTGGTGGGGAAAGTCCTGGACCTCATGAAGAGGGGAGGATTCCTCTACTAGGTATTGTGGGATTGGCACAATAAGCCTCAATGGGTAGGCTGCAGTGCCTGGGTTTGAGTCCCCCCTCATTCTAATTGTAATACTAATTCTACACACACGCACACCATTCGCTAAAGACATTTTTTTCGTACTCAAAGGTCCTCAAAACATGTATTTCCGGAGAAAAACTCAATTATGAAAATTTGATACGATCGCAATACTTTCTCTTTCTCTAGCTCTAAAAAGAAAATATGTTTGGCGTGGATGAGCATAACTGTCCTTCCATGAGTAACCTGGAGGGCCTCAGTGTCAACACATATCCCCCAATAATGCGGAGAGGGTGGTTATCATATGAGCCATTCTTCAATGGCCTCATAAACAGATCAGAGCCTACTGTGGTGCCTCCTCGTCTAGTGATGGAATAAACAAGGAAAAAGAAAAGAAAGAAGGTAAGTAGTTATGTTTAACATCTCCTACGGAGAATCTAAGAACAAAAGCCCATCGTATTCGTGAGGAAGACACAATTTTTATAGTTTTTTTTTTTAATTTTTCTCCCTCTTTCTCTTAGAAGAAAGTTATGAGAGCGACGCTCTCAGGAAATCCAATGAAGAAACCCCAGTACGAAATTGGTAGACCTATCGAAGGAATGGATGCGGGGTGGTGAGATGGCTGGACCACATCATGAACAGAGCTCCCATCCTGAATGGGAGCAGGCATATTCTAAGGCCCGTACCTGCAGAGAGACAACTTAGAGGCGGAGCTGAAAATTGAACCTAAAGCTCTTTATTGAGCTAAAGCTCTCAATTGAGCTAAAGATCTTTATTTTAAGTCTCTTTAGGAAAGGCCAGGTTTCTGAACTCTCGTTAGCTCTATACTTTCCAATTATTCTATAACAGCATTCAAAAAATTCAAACCTAATGCAATAAATAATTAAAAATTAAATTATAATTAAAAAAAAAAAATGAAAAAATTAAATATCACATATTATACACAATACAATGAATGATTTGGTTAACGGAGGCAACTTTTTTTTCTCAATGCCGAATAAATACCGGGAAAACTGTATTGACGCTATTCCATGGAAATGATGTAACTTAGGAAAAATAATAGGAAAATAATAACAATAAATGAAAAATACAAAAACTAGAGTTGGTTGAAAAGTTTTCTGAATAATAGTGTCTGTAGATTATAGTAATAATGTAGGTGCTTGCTGTTTGTCGATATCATACATTATTTGTATTTTCCTTTTTCTATTTTGTTCGAAGAGTTCAACATAGAAAATGTCCCGCACTTCCGGTGGAAAAAATCGTGATAATAATAAAAAAAAAAAAAAAAATCACGTGCCAAGAAATTGTAGAGTTAATTATAAATCAAAGTGGATAGTTTTTAATTATTTTCTCTTACGGCTGTGAAAAAACAACTTTCGCGATCGTGTCCCATTTTCGAAATTAAATTTTCACCGGAAATATACGTTTAATGTCCTCCCTACGTCCCTCTCCACGTCTGAAAAAAGTGGTTTTGAGGTCACCTGAGAATGAGAAAAAAAAAGTTTTTAACAAATAGTCTGTATGTGTGTCTGTGTCTAACAAAATATCTCAAAAATGAAAAAAAATCGCCGGAACCTCAAACCTGAAATTCCATTTATGTGACGAACGTATCTGACACGATGGTCTCAGGCAAAATCCATCAACACTAACCGCTACTTACTGAATATTTTTTTCCAATTATTCTGAAAAACAGCTCAAACATTTTCAGTAAACTTGTATAACTATCTACCCCCACCTCTCAGTTTTATCTGAAATATTTCCCGGAAAAATTGTTTTTTTTTAGCGGTTTCTGGGGGAACAATAGCGTAATCCTTTCCTTTAAATTACTACTTCAGTATAATATCTGGTTTCACAAACTACAAAATATTAATACACAGAAGCATTGATAGAATTCCAAATTTGAAGAAAATCGGTATACCGGAAGTGCGATTTTACAGAACAGATTTTCGAGTTTTTTGGAATATTCCTAAAAACGGTATTTTCTTTAAACTTGCAATACTTGCTGCATAGATAGAAACATATCACTTTTATTTGAAACATTTTTCTGAAAAAAACAGATTTTAGAGGGTTATTGGGGGGGGAGGGGTAGTAGTTCGTTTAATATTAAATTTACACAAACTTTGTCGATTGTCAGAATAGAGCGCTCCAAATAAGGCCGCCCAGGTAAACTAGTGAACGAAATCCCCATCAACATTTTTATGGCCAGCCCAATTAAACTTTGTAACGTCATAATTTTAAAGAAAATTTCTTGATTAAACTGATTAGTTGCTCTTAGAAAAAAATCGTTTGTGGTTTTCACACCAGATTTTTTTTTCCAAAGTAACAACTACTACACAATAGAACGGTCTTTAATAAAAATCCGTATGACAGCTGATTGACTTATAGCGTCAAACACGATATATAAACAATACTGACAGAACTGACATTAACAAAGAATTTGGGCTATGGTAATGACCCAAAAATAGAGACAGAATTTATGCCAAAATTAATAACAATAAAAAAATGATATGCCTGCCAGGTCAATTGATTTGTTATGACAAATTTGATCAATTAGTCTGGAATTTGCCACTAAAACATGACATGACAGAAAACAGTGGTCATTAGAAAGTTTTCTCGTTCAATCGATGATTTTGTTGATTTTTGCTTTTCTCCCTTCCACCTCAACACCGCGATAGATTCCACGACACAAATTATACCATTCATCAATGTAGTTATTTTCTGACAGTAGAATAATAGAGCTGTTTCTGGCACACTCTTTTGGTATATATATAAATATCAATACGTCATCGTAAAAAAAAACAACAAAAATAGACGAAAAAATACAACACAGATCCATCAAAATGCTATGGAGAAGGATGGTGATTATGAAGACAGAAACAATATGACGTATATCAGAATTATAATACACGTGTAGCGAGATGATGGGAGAGGGCTTCAAGTTCCGCAGAGTACACACATTTGTCCTTGTTACCACATCAACTCGCTACTGGCTCAGTTTGTCCTCTCCTCTCTTACACATTAATATCTCTTTCTAGGAGCTATCATATATATATAAAATTTATTCAAATAGATTATAATACAAAATGTATTTCTGTCTTAGTTTTGATAAATTGTATTCTTTTCCGTCTTGGCTCTTTCGTTTTCCTCGCTATTTCTGGGTGACATAACAAGATTTTACTTTCATTTCCGTTTCTTGTAATGCTTTTATTCTTTGTACTGATTTTCCCATTTTAGATTTAACGTTTTATTTATTTATTTATTTATAATAATTACCTTAGTTATCCTGTTAGTTTTAAAGGACAAAAGCTTGTCTAATGGATCTACACATTTCTGTTTGTCTACACATGTTCCGCCGAAATTTTGGACTCTGCCGACAAACATAAAACTCATGGTTGCAGATTTTGGCAACGAATATTTCAGCAAGATAAGGAAGGGGTGGAATGTGGTGATAATAGCCTCCACATCAAGGTCAAGAAGTCAACAAACCACTGATGATCGTGGTTAGTCTACCTTTTCAGGCTAAGCTAAGCAGTAGAAGGTCAACGGATAGGCACTTTTTGACATGAGGATGTCTACAAGACAAATTCAGCGGGCGACAGGACTGGAATGCAATTAAAGAAAGATGCCCACAGAAGAGCAAAATGTTGCTACCTCTGCAGCAATTCCACAACATAGTTATCCCTATTAATGGGATTTGACAAAGTAAGTTTGAAAGTGGGACCTCATGTTGAGCTAGGCAGCTCAATAGTTACTGCTCACGCCTTTGCTGCAACGATACGGGTTTATTCTTTTTCGAGCACAAACAAATATGAATCGGTAATTTTCAAATCAGACACATCTTTTCTGCCTCAAATTTAAAAACGGAGGCCCTTTTTACGAACGAACTATGACGTTTATTAATGATAATAGGGTTGCTGTGTGTACAAGAGGCCTATCTGTAGCCCATTCTGTGCCACCTAAGCTGTGGTCCTTATGCAGTGATATCATGCGATTAATCATGATTTTCTGATTTAACATTATCCAGAAACATGCTTTGAGCCCCTCTGAGACCGAATAAATGGTTTCTAAAAATTGGTCTGCGCGTGTTTGTGTATGTTGCCAACTTAATTAAAAAACGGAAAATCGCAAAAAGTTCAAACTTGATGTTTCGTTCATGTCCCACCAGAGGACCTGACAATTAGGTTTTGGACGATATTGGACAACAGGAAGTAACACTTTACTGAATGGATTTTTCCGTTTTTTGCAAGTTCCTTAAAATTGGCTCCAACGATTTTCTTGAAACATTACTTATTAACTATCACGGAGCTTCTTGAAGGTACAAAGGATTTTGTGTGCTACGAGGAGGTGCTTGCTGTCGATGACGCGGGGTCGACCCGATACGCAGATATCCTGGCTTTCAGGAAGAGCAGCAATTTGACATATATCCTGGATCCCACAATCAGGTATGAGTCTAACGATCCTGACCAGGCGGAGAAAATCGATATGGAGAAGCGCCGTATTTATGAGAGGTGCATCGCCTACTACCAGGAGAAGTACAGAGAGCACTTCGGAGATAGAGAGTACCAGGTCCGGGGACTCTGGTTTGGTTCGAGAGGAACCATACCGAACAGAACGGCAAAGTTTTTTGACACGGTCGGTATCGACCAGAGCAAACTAACGTCGCTTAGTGAGCTCATTCTTATAGACTCACTAGCAATTATAAAAAACCATATTTATTGACAATGACAAATGTTCTTTTATTAGGCTTAAATTGAATTAAGTGTTTTTCTTTTTATTCCCACAATATGTATATGTGTGTGTTTTTTTATCTATTTCACTTTATTTTTATTTTTATATGATTGTCGTTGCTGATTGATTGGTACGCTGTGTTCTCTGCAACTCAACCTAGTTGAGCAGCCCCACGTAGTTTTAAAAATAACGTGTATCTCTCTTATGTTTTAATTTAAAGTGATATTTCAGTTTATTATAGCCTTCTAGCATCTACTTTTAATTACAATGGAATGTGATGCCAAAATTACGAGTTTGAAGAAATTTGGTTCTTCAGAAGTGCAACTTTACTGTTTTTTTTTTTTCAGTTTTTGGCGAGTTTCTCTATAACTACCACCAATGAGTTCCATCAAACTTGTTATACTAACCATACATACAGGGAGGGACCTATCTCTTTTATTTTAAACAGTTTTCTGAGCAAATTTATTTTAGAGAAGTTCTGAGGTTTGGAAGGTGATTTTTAAGATTTTTTTTTTCTTAAGTTGAAACTGTGTAAATGGCAGTAAGTCGTGTGTTCACACTAGATATTTCGTTTAATTTTCTCGGAGTGAAACAATTTACAATGATTTTCTGTAAATCTACAGCTTTTATTTAAAACCTTATTCGGAAAATGTTTTACATCAGCTCTTATTAAGAACTCCACATTCAGCTGCCACCCATCCTGAAAGCAAGATATGTAATGTTAGTTACGGCTCTCCACCATCTATAGAGTTAATTGGCAACCCTACATTTAGTAAAGACGCGATGTTTAAATAAAATTTGTCAATTTAAAAATTAGGTCAATTACAATGGTAGAAAATAGTGTGAGAGTTTCGTTTCATACTATATTCTTGTTGTTTTGTTTTACTTTTGAAGAGTGGGGAGTTGACCACTTATTATAATATAAAGATACTTTATGTTAAGAGTGGGGGTTAACAGTGATTGTATAACCAGAGCGCGCTGTCCTACACTCTACTAGCGGGGGTAAAACATTATTACAGTGAGGAAGCATTTAGAAAACAATAGACCTTTATAACAAACATCTCTATCTCTTCTCCAGCATCGTCCACATTATCCAATTTCCTTTTTTGTTTAACTAGAATAGATAGAGTGAATTGTGTATGCGTAAGTGTATTGTTTGCGACTGTATGTGAACATGTTAGAACTATGTCGATGAATGAGAATGGGCCCTATTGCTTGTTAATAGCCCACATTTTATACTACGCTGATTGTATTCTAACTATACTACACTATATTATGCGTACAAAAGAATCAGCTAACTTATAATAGATCAGCTGTTTAAATTAATTATTTTCAATAAACAGCTGATTTATACAGGATGACGTTTTAACATGCACCACCCGCTTGTTACTTACTTTCATTCCTGATAAAAGAAAGTATTGCGATCGGGCCACTATTTTAAATTGAGTATCTCACCGGAAATACATGTTTGGGGCCGCCTGAGTTGCAAAAATGTTTTTGTTGTGTCTGTGTATGTTTGTGTTAACAGCATATCCCAAAAACAAAAACTCGCAGGAAGCTCAAACTTAGTTATTCCCTTAATGTATGCGACCGCAACAAACACGAAGATTTCAAGCAAAATGCAACATCATCAACCGGAAGTGCGTCATTATAGATATCTTTTTTCAGTTTTTCGTGATTTTTTTTCGAAAACGGCTCCAACAATTTTCTCTAAACTTCGTATACTATCTACACGCACATAATTACCTATCCTTTTATGTGAACTATTTACACGGGGAAAGTGATTTTTTGAGGGAGTTCTGGAGAAAACAGTAGCGTTATGCTTCCCTCTAAATTACCAATTCATTAAAGTTTTACCTGTAAAGTAAATTTATATACGCTTTTACCAACTACATAATAATACACATTAGAAGTTGATAGAATTCCAAATTTGAAGGAAATCGGTTAACCGGAAGCGCGATTTTACAGAAAAGGTGTTTGAGTTTTTTGTTATTTTCTACTAGAAAACGGTTTTAAAGATTTTCTTTAAACATGGAATGCTTGGTATCACTGAAATATTTGAAACATTTTTCTGAAAAAGTGTATGATCTATCAGTTAGTTTAAATTTACACAAGCATTTCTTAGTTTTGGCATTTATAAATTCTCTACTTTTCTGGTTTCTGTTATTCCACAATGTTTTTTTGAATGTATAGGCAAATAAAGCACGTACATAAAGTGACCACCATCATTAAATTAGCACGAACATGCTAGTTTTGTTTAGTTTTTATTGACTGCATTCAGTTACAATATCAGAACGGATTTCTTTGACGGGCTTCAGGAATTTTTTCTTAATGGTTTTCTACAGTTGTGACAGAGTTTTAAGTTGCCATAAACTTTTATTATTTTAATGTATCCCCAGAGGTAGTAGTCTCTGGAGAGCGGACAGGCCCCAGTGAATGATGCCGTGAGTGCCAATCCATTTACCACCCCGGTAAGTACGATCTAGATCACGCCTCGCATTGTGAGTTGGGATATCCAACATTCTTCCAGTAGATCTGGGCAAAACTTCACTTGAAATAAAGATCTCTGGTCTGCATACAAAGTTTCATAGTAAAAATACTGACCTACTCGTATGTATAAGTTGATCTGGATAAGTTGATCCATTATCCATAACTCCACCACTCCATAAAAAAAATCCATAAAAAAACCACTCCATAAAAAAAATCTTTCAAAACAATTAATAAAATAAAAATACGACAAAACCAAGAATAAGTCCATAAACGTAAACAAGAATGTCTCTAATTTCAAATTTGAATAATTCAAGATTCATTGATGAATATTCATCAGATGTTTCTCGTCAATAACCATTTTTCACGAAAAAAGAATCTACTTCAAAAATTCGTTACAAAAAAAATATGTAGTCCAATTTGAAATAGAAATATGGTTTTGAAATCTCTTATTCCTGCTGCTTAAAAAAAAAAGATTCCATGTTTGGAATCCTTGGAAAAATTGAGTAATTTAGTAATTAAGTAATTAATGGAATAACTTAATTAAGAAAATTGTTTATTAATTTTTTTTTTATATCCGGCGTACTTTCCCAAGACAAGTGGGTGGTTCATAATAAAATGTTCATCCTGTAGGAAAAAGAGAAAAAGACCATTTCTTACAAAACATTTTCTTCGTGTTTGTTGTGGTGGTTGGTTCCGCAGAGCTGGAAAGCATCAGAGACATTTTCCGTGGTAGCCTGCTTCATTTTGTGGTCATCGACCGGTTTCGGGCGTTCGCCCATCTTCAGGATGCGTTTTTCAGACAGTGTGCCAACACAGACTCGTACAGAGACTTAGTTTCACACTAACTGAGGTGTATTTTTTTTTTTTTTTAATACTCATTAATTTTATGTATGTATGTGTATTTTTTATGTATTTAAAAAAAAAAAAATACACCTCAGTTAGTGTGAAACTAAGTCTCTGTACGAGTCTGTTGGTTGTCTGAAAAACGCATCCTGAAGATGGGCGAACGCCCGAAACCGGTCGATGACCACAAAATGAAGCAGGCTACCACGGAAAATGTCTCTGAGACATTTTCTTCGTCTTCACGAGCATTCATCAAAACATTTTCTATTTCCGGTGAAAACTTAATTTCGAAAATTTAAAAAAAGAACGCAATACTTCCTCGTTAACAGCCCACCAATAAGTTATACTACAACACCTTCAGGCTGACCGATTTTTTTTTTTGTTTAACCTATAGCTTCTCCAATAGTCAAATCCCATCCTCCCGTTAATCAAAATATTTGATTTATTATACTCGTATTTTCACTAAAGTTTTCATAAGAAGTATGATCTTCTCAGATTTGTGAAACTGAGTTTTATTTAATAAAAAAAGGTCTAAAAGGGCTAAATATTTCTTCGACTCACAATTATATATTTTTTAAGAGATTGGTCAAAATTTGCAAATCCGTTTGGATTTTGTTTTTTTTAAGCTATTCGCCATTTCCCTTAAACTTTCCAAATCTCTTTCTTTTAACTTTTGTCTGATAGAAATTTTCTGAGAAAATCTTCACATGGACGAATTGGTTCCTGCCTGAAATGATATACGAAGTTTCAATAAAATCGTCGGAGCCATTTTTGAGAAAATCGCGAAAAAGTAAAGTAGTAAAGTAAACGCACTTCCGGTCATTCGATTTTTTTTTCTAACTCGGAATTTCTACAACATATTTAATTCTAATTAACATTATTTGGATGACAGAATTGTCTAATAAACTGAAATAGCACTTTAGATGAAAACCTAACTCCACCCCTCCTCCAAAAGTGCCCTTAAATGAATTTTCCCACAGAAATGTTTTAAATAAAGTTGTAGCTCTTTGTATGTGTAATTGATATACCAAGCTTGAAAATCGTCGGAGTCATTTTTTAGAAAATCGCAAAAAGTATTAAAAAAACTAGTTTAGTGTTACTTCCGGTTGAGGAACTTTCACAGATAACGTACTGTAGTGTTACTTCCGGTTGAGGAACTTTCACAGATAACGTACTGTCAGATTCCATGGTGATACCTAAACGGAATATCAAGTTTCAACTTTCTACGGTTTTTCGTTTTTGAGCTATGCTGTTCACATACATACATACATACACACATACACAGACTATTTGCTGAAAACCACTTTTTTGGACTCAGGGGACCTCAAAACGGATATTTCAGGTGAAAACTGGATATCGAAAATTTGACACGATTACAATACTTCCTCTTACTAGGAGGAGTAAGGAAAGTAAATATAGTGAAATATGCAATAAAATATCGTAATTTTCTGGAAGCTATTATGGAAATTCTTTTTTCTTTTTTTTTGGAAGAAAATTATTTTAATTATAAGAACAGCTTCTGAAACCATGTTTCACATAATATATAATATTTTTAAATTTTCTGACAGTTTAAGAGGAAGTATTGCGAACGAGTTTGATTTTCGAAATTGATTTTTTGATCCAAATATTGTTGTATGGTTTCAAATCCTCATGAAGTGCAGTCTGTGTGTGTGTGCGTCTGGGATAGAGTGAGTGGAGTGGGAGGCAAAAAAAGACGAAAAGTCTCTGGAAATTAAACATTAATATTTCGCATTAGTAGTGGGTCCCAACTTTATCGGACAAACTCTATCAACTGAAAGTTTCTCTTTATTGATTTTTATTTTATTTTTTTCTTACACGGAATATATATTTTATAAATATATTGCACGGTTTATTAAGAAATTTTAAATATTTTCTTATTTAAAAAAAATTCAAATGTGAGGAAAAACTGTCACAATTTAAAATGGAAAATTGAAAATTCATTTTTTTTTTTTGTCAGGGATAAATTTAATCATTTAAACAAACTCCTGACAAAGAAAATCATTTTATACTTAATGCGGAATTTTCTTTTAAATTTTATTAACTTAATAATAAATAAATAAATAAGAGACACAGAGAAGAAAATGCCAATAATAATAAAAAGAATGGAGATAAAGATAATTTAAAAATAAAATGAAAAGAAAAAATTTAAATAAATTAGCTGAGACAACATTAAAGTTATAAGGAAACTGAGGCAGAAGGGGAGAAAAGTGTACGAGATCAATAAAAAGAGGGCTGGTAAAGAGAGTGTGAGAGAGGGGTTTAGAGGAGACTAGGAGTTTGAAAAACACCTAGTACCCGATATATAGGTAATCATGTCTGATTATAAAGTCTGGCTCCAATAGAACGCGAGCATGCAGCACCAATACATACTACAACAATAAATATAAATCAGGTGTGAAATATTCACACGGACTTCTTCTTACGCCTCTTGTAGTTATAAATATAAAATGAAAAATTTTCTTTAATTTTCAAATTTTGCGCACCACATAAACAGACAGGTGGTGGTGAGGGGAAAGTGCCATCCTATCGGTGGTGGTGAGGGGAAAGTGCCATCCTATCGGTGGTGGTGAGGGGAAAGTGCCTTCCTATCGGTGGTGGTGAGGGGAAAGTGCCATCCTACCAACAGAGAGGTAGATAGAGAATGATTACATTGCATACAGCGTCAATAATATTAAACAAAAACACATTTGAATTTTAACGTTATTCAGATTCCTTAGAAATAAAAGTACTACGTTTCTATCTATGCCGCGAGTATCTCACAAGATTAAATAAAAACCGTTATAACAGTTTTGAAGAAAATTCCCCCCCCCCCAAACTAAAAAACCTATTCTATAAAATCGCACTTCCGGTAAACTAAATTGTCTTCAAATTTGGAATTCCACCTATGCATCTGTGTATTAATATTATATAGATGGGGACATATGATAAAGGCGCAGCCTGGTGGTCTACAATGTAGTTACATTCAGATAGCTGTTAAATATAAATTCCCATACTAAGCCGTATATAGGCTGTATATACTGTTCTCCAATTAGCTATGATTACGTGTAATATTAAGGACAACTAAACGGTTAATAAAGTTGAAAAAACAGGATAAACAAGTCAATAAAAAGGGCTGCTTATCATCTAAATAAAAAATTAACAAAATTGAAAAGAATTCATACTCTATATTAATAGAAATATAATAAAGAAAACCATTAACAATATTCAATAATCTAGTAAAGTAATTGCCTATTTTTTTCAGGCGAGTTTAACGTCCAACTACCAAATTAGGTGTGAGTGGAGGAAGGAAGTATATAATTTACAATTAGCATTTTTCTGGTGATATTTTGCAGTTAATAGGCGGGGACTCGAACAGCGCACTGTCCAAGTTACAAGTCCATGCTCATAACCACAACACCAATACCCGCCTGTCTGCGCGGCAGACACCCAAGGCGAAGGTTAAGGCGAAAGTCAGATGCGAAAAATAAACGCAGCAAACGGCGAACGTGAAGAATTTTAGCTGCAAATAAATAACTAGAAAAAGGCGAGACTTACCCTCTTGATGATGGTGAATGCTGACGTCTAGGCGATGAAGTGATAGGCGGACTGAAGAAGGAGGAGATGGGTGTGTGTGTGAATCAGTGTGAGTGCAGGTGTGCGTATGTATGTGTGTAGTTTGGCGAAAGAAAGATTTGAGGAGAGAGGAATGGGGGTTAGAGTGCTTCGTGGAAGCGGGTGAAGTGGCTGATGGCACTAGACGAACCCAGGCGCGGAGGGTGAGTGAGTCACCTGAAGGCGATGGTGCGGATGCGATGAATAAATGAATACGGCTGGGCGAGCGAATAGGCGCGTGTAACTATTCACTATTAAGGCGAAATAAAAATGCACTAGAGAGAAGCGACAGACACACTACACAGGCGAGATATATCCACTGTTAAAGTAGCGAAAAACACCCAGCACGGACGAAAGCTAGAGAGCAAGTGAAGTAGGGCTCACGCCGTTGGCGGATGTGCCAGCGGAAATAGTGGGGAAAAGAATGGGCGTTGGAGTGATGCAATCGGAAACGGGATGGAAGAAGGGAGAGAAAGGGAGGCGAAGATATTTGGGGTGAGGCAGGAAATTTGGCTTCTTAGAAACTTTAACGACAAAAAAAAGGAAAAGCAAGCAAAAAACTAAAGAGGGGTTCTAAGAAGGCGCTCGGACGCGCAGGCGGAAGCGAGCGCGCGACAGAGGTACTGCGTGTGCGAACACACACACGCATACACGACCCAACATCCCGCCCGCCCTGAAGGCTCGACTTCAGTGATCACTGGGTCGGAAGCGGACAGAGTTTGGCGAGAGGACGGCGGAGGGTGCCGGAGGCGGTGTGCACGTCGGCGACGCGACTAACGGAGTCACCACCCGGATGGAGGGCGACGATGCGGCCTAAAGGCCATTGGCGCGGCGGAACATTGTCCTGGTGGACCATGACGACGGTGCCGGGCGCGATCTCCGTAGCGGGGAGGAGCCACTTGGTGCGTTGCTGAAGCGTGTGGAGATACTCCTGACGCCAGCGTTTCCAAAAGTCCTGTTGAATACGCTGGGTCAGTTGCCACCGGGACAGGCGATTAATATTAAGGGCGGTAACATCGCGCTCAGGAGGCGCAGTAAGAGGGCGGAAAACGAGAAAATGGCCGGGCGTGAGGGGTTCCGGATCGTTCGGGTCGGATGAGGGGGCGCACAGAGGGCGCGAGTTGAGGATCGCCTCGACGTCGGTGGTCACGGTGAGCAGCTCCTCGTAAGTGAGGAGGCGCTGATCACCAATGACGCGGGTGAGATGGTGTTTGGCGGACTTAATGGCCGCTTCCCAGAGGCCTCCAAAATGAGGACTGGCCGGGGGGATAAATCTCCACTCAATGCCAGCGGAAGCGGCAGCGCGACAAACCGCCTGTTGGTGACGTTCGTCACTCAACAGGCGACCGAGTTCCCGAAGCTCGTTGTGGGCTCCGACAAAGTTAGTGCCGTTGTCGGAAAAGATGGTGGTCGGTAGCCCACGACGAGCGGTGAAACGGCGGAAGGCGGCGAGAAAGGCGGATGTAGATAGCTCTGACGCGATCTCGAAGTGCACGGCTTTGGTGGGGAAGCAGATGAAAGCCACCAAGTAGCCTTTACTGACCACCGCGCCACGGAGGCGAGCACTAGAAATGGCGAATGGGCCGGCGAAGTCAACGCCGGTAACGGTGAAGGCGGTGGCGGAGGTGACGCGTTGAGCGGGGAGGTTGCCCATGGGTTGGATGACGGGGCGCGGTTTGGCGGTGAAGCATCGGTTGCATTTCCCGATGTGATGGCGCACCACATTGCGTCCATCCAGGATCCAATATTGGCGGCGGATATAGGCGTGGGTGGCGAGAGCTCCGGCGTGTAGAAGGCGAATGTGGGCGTCGTCAATGATGAGCTGGGTGAGCGAATGCTTCTTGGGAAGCAAGGCGGGGTGGCGAAACCCGTATGGCAACGGAGCAGACGAGAGACGCCCGCCGACGCGAAGTACCTGCTCATCATCCACGAAGAGATGAAGCTGGCGCACAAGGCGGTGCCGAGATCGCGGGTCACGGGCCTCTTGGATTTCCTTATCCAGGTGCGTCGATTGGGCCAGGCGGATTAAGGCGAGAGTGGCGAATCGGATTTCAGAGGCGGTGAGGAAGCCGGTGCGGCGAGCGGAGGGATTGCGACAGTTGGAGAGGAAGCGCAGACAGTAGGCGGTTACGCGCTGAAGAGTTATTAGCGATGAGAAACGCTCAAAGACGGTGTCTTCCTCGGTGGCGGCAACAAGCACAATCGAGGCGGAGGGTTTGGCCTCTTGGTCGATGGACGCCTCATCAACCGGTGCGGGTGTTTGAGGCCAGGCGGCGGGAGCGGCGGCGAGCCATGAGGGTCCCTTCCACCACAGTGGGTGATCCTGCAGATGGTGAGGCGGCAATCCGCGGGAGGCGCAGTCGGCGGGGTTGTCCTCGGATAGCACATGGTGCCAAGCGTTAGGCGGAAGGAGATCCTGTATCTCGGCTACACGGTTCCCGACGAAGGTCTTCCACCGGTGACTCTCACCGCGAATCCAGGCGAGAGTGACGGTGGAGTCGGAAAACGCAGTAATCAGGGCGCCCAGATGAGGGAGCATGCGCGTGCTTACGGCGTGAAGAAGCTTCGCGAGAAGATGGGCACCGCAAAGCTCCAGGCGCGGTAAGGAGATGGTTTTGTTAGGGGCCACCTTCGACTTGGCGGTGAGAAGATGTACGTGATGGCAACCAGTGGCGGTGGTGGTATGCAGGTACACGACCGCGGCGTATCCGGATTCGGAGGCGTCGCAAAAGCCGACGAAATGGTGCACAGACGAGGGATGAACGGCGGGCAATAGGCGCGGTATTTGAAGGTGAGCGAGATCCGGGAGGTGACTTTGGAAGTCATGCCAAGGCGCGACGAGTTCCTCGGGAAGGGTTTGATCCCATTCCAATTGAAGGCGACATAGCTGGCGAAAAAACAGTTTGGCGCGGAAGGTGACGGGAGTGAGCCACCCGAGGGGGTCGAAGATGCGCGCCATCTGGCTAAGAACGGTGCGTTTGGTGGAGGCGGGAGTGCTCATGCGGACGGCGTAGAAGAAAGTGTCCGCGGTAGGGTGCCACCCTAGCCCCAAAATTTTGAGGACCGGGTCACGATCCAGACATAGGGGATCCTCAGATGGAGAGAGGCGGCAATGGTCAGGCGGGAGGCCCTGCAGGAGGGCGGGAGAGTTGGAAGCCCATTTCCGCAACTCGAACCCGCCCGCCATGAGCAGCTGCTGCAGTTGGGCGCGGAGGGCTTGGGCGTCAGCCTCTGACGAAGCGCCGGTGAGAACATCATCGACGTACACGTCGTGGAGGAGGGTGGCCTGGGCGTGGGGATGCTTATCCCCTTCATCAGTCGCTAGTTGGCGAAGGGTGCGTAGGGCGAGGTAGGGCGCAGAGGACACGCCGTAGGTCACTGTGTTTAGGCGGAAGGACGAAATGGGGTCCTGATCGGAGAAGCGCCAAATGATGCGCTGAAAATCCCGCTGCTCGGGAGCGACAAGGATCTGGCGATACATTTGCCGAATGTCGGCGGTGAAAACGAAGGCGTGAAGGCGAAAGCGCAGAAGGAGCGTGGCGATGTCGGCTTGGAGTGGGGAAGGAGGATGAGGCGCAAGGCGTGGAGGCGTCGCTGCAGGAAGTCGGTGACGTCCGCGACTGTGGGAAACTCAACGGCTGCATGCGCAAGTTCGAACGCCTCGCGGGTCTGGGCGTCGAAGTGGCGGGCGATCAAGGAGAACAGGAGGAAGGAAGCGAGATCTGGGGCGGCCACGGTCAGCAGAGCGTGAGCGGCTTCCAACGGGCCAGTGAGGATCCGCTCCAGGCTCTGAACGGACGAAAGAGAGGTACCGGAGGGGACATCGAGGAGGCGCTGCACGAGGGTCTCGGCAAAGTGCCGGCGGTCGTCATACGCCGTGCACAAGGCGTGCCAGGCGCGATCGAACTGGCCGGCTACTAGCGGAATGTTCGCGATGATGGCGCGGGGGGGACCCTCCAGCACCCCATGAAGATAGTGCAGGCAATCCACGTCGGAGATCGACGTCTGGTCGATGATCATAGATTTGAATAAGGCGCGGAATTCCCCCCAGCGGCATATGTCCCCGGAGAAGGTTGGGATGGGGATGACCGGAAGGCGCGGAGGAGGAGAAGGGTTGAGCGAAGCGGGGCTGGCGGAAACGGGCGCCGGCAATTGCGGAGGGCGGGCCTCGCCGAGGATTTGCTGAGCCCGGAAATACATGAGGCGTATGTCTCCGCATTCGGTCTCAAAGTCCTCCTCGGAGAGGCCGGCGGGGAGCTCATCTGCGTGTTTCAACGGATCCACGACATCAAGGAATGCCTGATATTCCGTGGCCAAAAGGTTCTCGCGGACCCGGGCGGATTCAGGCGTAAGGGCGTTCTCCTTTCTTAACGCCAGCAGCTCCTCGATTTGGCTGAGTAAAAACGCCTTAGCCAACCGAGTGTGGCGTGCGAAGGCGGCCGCTGACAAAGGAGGAGTCGCGAGGGGGAGACGCTTTTTTGGGGCCATGGCAGGCGATCAGGGGAGAACCGGAAGTATATCCGGCCCGGAGGACCACAATGTCTGCGCGGCAGACACCCAAGGCGAAGGTTAAGGCGAAAGTCAGATGCGAAAAATAAACGCAGCAAACGGCGAACGTGAAGAATTTAGCTGCAAATAAATAACTAGAAAAAGGCGAGACTTACCCTCTTGATGATGGTGAATGCTGACGTTGAAGGCTTGACGCTGAAGTGATAGGCGGACTGAAGAAGCAGGAGGTGGGATGTGTGTGAATCAGTGTGAGTGCAGGTGTGCGTATGTAAGTGTGTAGTTTGGCGAAAGAAAGATTTGAGGAGAGAGGAAGGGGGGTTAGAGTGCTTCGTGGAAGCAGGTGAAGTGGTTGATGGTACTAGAAGAACCCAGGCGCGGAAGGTGAATAATTCTTCTCTGGTGGCGAGGAAAGAGATTCTTGCGTCTCACGGAGACAGTAAATATTCAACTTGAACGCGAAGGCGCGAATAAGGCGAATAACTGATTAAGGTGAAGTAAAAGCACTAGCGCTGGAAAGAAGCGGCAAACACACGTTCACTAGGCGAGGTATAAGGAGCAAGTGAAGAAGGGCTCACGCCGTTGGCGGATGTGCCAGCGGAAATAGTGGGGAAAAGAATGGGCGTTGGAGTGATGCAATCGGAAACGGGATGGAAGAAGGGAGAGAAAGGGAGGCGAAGATATTTGGGGTGAGGCAGGAAATTTGGCTTCTTAGAAACTTTAACGACAAAAAGAAGGAAAAGCAGGCAAAAAACTAAAGAGGGGTTCTAAGAAGGCGCTCGGACGCGCAGGCGGAAGCGAGCGCGCGACAGAGGTACTGCGTGTGCGAACACACACACGCATACACGACCCAACACCGCCCTACATATGTATATTAAATAAAACAAAGCAATTAGGTCACATCCAAAAATAAAGAATTTCCCAGAGAAAAGATAGAAAATAAATAGACTAATGGAATTATTAAAATGTCACATGCAATGCATACAAGCTCCGCCGCCCTCTACTAGAAATGATAATGACATAAACTTAAAAACTAATTAATTATATTAAACAGTATTAAGTTCCATAAATAATCCATTGATAAAATTAAATAAAAATTATAAACATTATTATTATTATTATTATTATTTTCATCCCCCCTTCATTTTAATATTTTTATATAACATTAAATAATTATATGTTTGAAAAAAAAAACAGTAAATTACAGTAACTATAAGTTTCAATAAGAGAAAGTCATGTGACTGGTACTTAGAGAGATATTTAGTCGGGGGAAAAAAAAAATTGTTATCACCAATCAAATAAATGAGCCAAGAATAAAACTGTTTAATAAAACAAAATAATAAATAAATAAACTTTATTCATATTTATTTACATAATCTAAGTTAATTATAAATATTTACTTTATATAGTGTTTTTATTTTTTTTTTTTTGTTGATACCAGGCCGACAAACTTGTGTAAATATTACTACGGCGGAAGAGATATGAATTAGTGTGGGAATCATAAATATATATATATATATGTATATATATATAAAATGAGGTCATAACACAGTAGTAGTAAGTTGATATCTATACATGTCATAAATATATATATATATAAGCTACTATGATAAATTATTTATTAGTTTATTGCCGCAACAAACTTTCTAATTTTTTTTTTAATATTTATTTTATTAATTTTAACACTGCCACGCCTATATTGTTATAAATCATTATGAAATCGTTGGAAACAAAATTAGGTATATATTTTGGAATCTGAAATGTTTATTAATTGCTAATCTATTTCCAGATGCTGGGACGTAGATTGTACTGTGGCAGAATATTAAAGGCCTAAGTTACACAGATTTCCCAAGCATACTTTAGAAATCATTTTCTTCTTTTGTAAAAAAAGTGTTGCAAATAAAAGTGATACGTGATATATATTTATATATTTCGGAAATCTTTGTAATAGAACCAGAGGCCAGCAAATTCACCACAGGAAAAGCTGGTTCTATTAGCTACTCGCATCAACGCACGTCGGCTACGCATATGCAGGCTTCCTGTTGATGGCCCCGTCCCTAAGGGAAAATGTGTGAAATTTTCTTTCTCTTAAATGTAAAAAATATTATCTGAAATAAGAAAGACGACTTTCTGCAGTTGCAAATCTCAAAGGTTATCAATAAGAAATTTTTATGAAACTTGAAATTTGAACTGAATGAGGTATTTTGATATCCTGAAAAGAACATCAAGTTTTCAACTTTCCTGCGATTTCGCAGCCTCATAGAGGTCCTAAAAATAAACATGGCATTTCTATTTGAAAATAGATTCCGAAAATTTGCCACGATTGTAATTTTCTTTCAGAGCAGTAACAGAATATAAAAAAGCCGGACAAAATAATATTACTCCTGAAACCCTCACACGACTGCAATCTACATTGTTACTGAAGAATTTGCTTCAAACTTATAATGTTTACTGGTCTTCTTTCCTTGTGATATCACCAGAATAAACTAAACTTAATAAAATGACCTTTTTGAGAAAAGGACAAATTCATTCCTCCATCAAAACATTTTTCTTTATTCTTCAAAAAACGAGTGTTACGAATTCCTGGAGTTTAAGGATAGTTTTAATAAGTGCAGCGGAATACGTAACCTAGTTTCCTAAATAAATAATAGATAGCTCTAGTATCCACACCACATAGTGGAATTACTTAGAACTTTCGTCACACAGAGCACTGTTGTAGTGTCTAGCCTCAGTACAGGGTAGCAGTTTCTCGTTGTATTCAACTAGCCAAGTGGCAGGGCCCAAAAGTCGCCATCTTTATTAGGTTCCGTTCTAACTGTTGAGCTGAAGTGACGCTTAACCAGACCGCATTTTGTTTCTTAGTGAACACCTTACACACATCCTTTTATATTGTGTTAATCATTTTGTGAGGTTGCACAGTTACCTCCTAATATCATTATTCAAGTGTATTTCAAGTTCTGTGGCGTATCGTAAAATCGCTGTACCATAGTTCTCTTTTTACGCCAGCAGTCTGGTAATCATTTAATTTACAGTTTTCACACTCAGTACGAGCTTATTCAGCAGTGGTGATAATAGGAGTCACCAATCTAAATAGCGTCAATCTCTGGCGGATGCACGTGGCTTATATTAACATCTTCTACTTTCAGAGTAAGATAATTTTCCCATTCTTTCCTCTCCTTTATATCTCTACACATTATTAATTGTTAATATAAGTTGGCAGAAGCCGTTGATGCGATTATTGAAATCGCTCTGAAGGTAACATTTCATATTATTTTCTCTTTTCTCAGTACCTTCAGTCTCAGCTTAACCTTTATTGTATTACTAATCGTTTGTCTAATTCAAAGCTAAGTGACTATTCACTGCCTGCTCAACTTGTACATTCTGGGGAGACGTATTCTCTACACCAGATAGAATGAATTCTAATTAAAGGAGGTGTACGGAACTGTAACTTTAAGGCAAGTATACGCACCTTAGCTTCTCTTACTAGCCCTCCTAGTGTTATTATATTTTCTCTCGACCTAGTTTGAGAATATACAGTTCTGTCTGTAACCTATATATTTCCTACATAGTTATTCTTATGCCAACAGCTTTGCAGCTTCGCTGCTGGTCCTCCGTCGGATGTGAAGTCATCCGCTCTTCAGCAACCTGTGGACAGCTCTGGAAGGGATTGTTTGCCATTCAGACAGTCAGAGTAATTCCCAGGGCGTACCCACTAGTCAGCGTTCGTTTTCGAGCTCGGATGTGAGGCGGGAGAACTGGGGAGGCGCTTTGTTCATCAATAAACTTATTATTATTTTTGACTTGGTGCTTTTTCTGTCTTTGTTGCCCCACCTTTCTATTCTTTACAGCAAGACCTGCCTATGGTCTCCTTACGGAGTTCCTGCAGTGTTCTAAATTCCCGGAAACCATCTAGTGGTGCCGGATGAACTCTACCGAGCTTGCAAATACGTAACACTGCAACTACCAGAGGTTTTTTGTTTCTTCTTGGCCCCTTTGGCCCTTGTGTTTACTTCAGTTTCAAGTAATCACCTCTATTGCAACTACCAGAGGGTTTTGTTTCTTCGTGGCCCCTTTGGCCCTTGTGGTTACTTCAGTTTTAAGTAATCACCCCTACTGCAACTACCAGAGGATTTTTTGCTTCTTCTTGGCCCCTTTGGTTACTTTACTTTTAAGTAATCACACCTACTACATTTATTAGAAGAATTTTTTCTTATTCTTGGCCCGTTTGGTCCTCTGTGGTTCCGTTATTTCTTTAAGTAACCATACCACACACTGCAACTGTAATAATCACTCATTAATTGATTTTTTGATTTTTAGTATTGCTGTTGGCTTAACCACTTGTAGGATTTCTTGAAGCCAGCTACTTTACATAATTCTTGTTACTTGCCTGTACTGTTAATCTTATTTGGGTAATATATGTTATTTATATTTACACATTAATATAAAACAACTATTGCAATTACTTGTTTGTTTCTACTATTGTCATTTAAGGTACTTTCAAATTTTTATATACTTGTGTTTTCGACTCGCCCTTCTTAATTGTTTTCATTGGAGTTATTCACCATTTGTTGTGCTCATATCTTGGTCCCAGTTAAACTACATCTTCTATATATCTGATATTTGGGTTTTCGTTATATTTGCTATATTACTTCAACATGGCTAATCCTGTTAAACTTTCAGGTGTTGCTTTTGAACGACTTTGCCGCTCGGCCTTGCGCCGTCTTACTAAGCTTCAGAGCGAGGTAAATGGGGCTGTCCGAAGCGGTACTGCTACTAACGCCACCTATCAGCGCCTGCGGACTTCACTTACAGAGGGCTATACTCAAAAATTGACGGACTTAAATCCCTATAAACACTCTTCTGACAGGGTGCCCGACCTGAGTGAGGATCGATTGGAAGAAGGGTTAAACTCTATAGATGATCTGTATGGTAACATATGTTTACAATTAGATAATTTGATTGCCTCTTCTGAGCCCTTAGCCTCTTCCACTATAATAGGTTCGGCCTCGGCTATGCCGACATCAGCATTTTCTGTGAACGCCTCTACGGCTGGGTTTCCAACTCAGTCAGTTCCAAAATTTTCAGGCAACCAAGCTGACTGGTCTAACTTCTTTTCACGATTTTCTTCTATTGTAGACTCCAGTCAAGCTTTATCTACCTTACAAAAGTTTCAGTACCTTATAGATTCTCTAACCCCGGAAGCACAGCGACTTATTTCTCATCTTGAATTCAGAGCTGAGCAGTATCCTGTAGCGTTAGCACTACTTAAGAATCGCTACGAAAATCCTAGGCGCATGGCTTCCAACCATGCCACAGCCTTACTTAAGCTTCCTCAGCTGAACTCTAAGTCAATAGTCAGTTATCAACATTTCTTAGATGACTTGTCATTACATTATCAGGCTTTAGTAGCAATGCCAGAGGTAGATGAACATGCTGTTATAGTCATGACATTACTTACATCCAAGTTAGATTCAGCAACTGCTATGAAGTTTGAAGCCCACCATCGAGCTTCTAATTCTGCTACTGCTCTTCCAAAGCCTACAGAGCTTATTAAATTTTTGCTTGATCAGCTACAGATCAAACAAGCTGTAGAACCATCTGTGCACACTCCAGGTACTACTATGGGACCCACGACTCGTGTTAAGAAGGTTGCTATGCAACTACAACACGCACTACACAACAGAGTTGTCACCTTTGTCACTCTTCTGAGCACAAACTTCAACATTGCCCCACTTTTACTCAAAAAAGCCCTAAGCAGCGTTTCGAGTGGGTGAAATCCAACAAAGTATGCATCAATTGTTTAGGCAAGCATAAAAATCGCTGCTCTTCTTCTTT